>JAVHYY010000305.1:0-138827 GCA_035221665.1 Okamejei kenojei | reverse complement strand
CCCTCCGCTCAGCAGAGTGCAGAGGATTCTTCCCATCAATGGAAAATTAAGGTGTTATTAGTGTTTAAAAATGTTGAGAAAAATTAGTTCTCTCTCTTGTCAATCACGCCATGAAGGCCACACCTTTTCCTGTGGGAGGGGTTATAAAACCCGGAAGTGTGGGTGTGTCTCAGTCTTTGCATGATGGGGGAGGGAGAGGTCACGATTGTCTGAGCTGTGAATCAACTGAACACACTGAATGTCTACTGAACTGTGAGTTTGTGTTTTGGTGTGTTTTATGTGGTTTCACCCCTGCTTGAAATGGTATGAAACTGCATTTGAATGTGGTGGCGTTGCACCCTGCATGAAATGGTATGAAGCTGCATTTGAATTTTGTAGCCTTGCAGCCTGCTTTAAATGGAATTTCAAGGAATAGCTATGAGTCAACTGCCAGCCCACCAGCCGTGAGTGAGCTGCCAGCACATCAGGCTTGAGGGACTGAGCTGCCACCCAAAGAACCCATACCAGCGCTCCAGAAAGAACCCCCACTGGCCACCAATATTGGAATTGGTGGAGAGATGAAATATTGCGTCGGGGACCAGCCCTCCAGTGTGAACATGGGACCCCTAAATCTAGTATTCCTTTAATCTTACCTCCGTGTGCCTGTCCAAATGGGTTTTCAATGTCATAATCGTACTCGCCTCTAGCACGTCCCACTAAGTCTAGTATTCCTCTAAATCTTACCTCTCTGTGTGCCTGTCCAAATGGGTTTTCAATGTCATAATCGTACTCGCCTCTAGCACGTTCCCCTAGCAGCTCATTCCATAATACTGGTCCATGAAGTCTTCTTTCAATGTTCACCTCTCACATTAAACTATGCACCCAAGTTCCATACTCTCCTGCCCAGGGGAAAAGACTGTGAACTTCACAACTTCACCTCTTGTGATTTCTTCTAAACTGTGACAAAGTCACCTCTTAGATCTCTACTCGCCACAGATAAAACAGTCACGGCCTCAACATGACTTCCTCAAATCCTCCAGTCCTGGAAACATCCACATCAAGCTTTTTTTTACCCTTCCCAGATTACCAACACCCTACCACTCGCACGGCAAGCAGAACTGTGCCCATTTCTCCAGCCGTGGTCTCCCTAATGTCTTGTACACTGGAACAAGATGTATTGGAGCAGAACAGACCCAGACCCAGATCACCTATGGCAGTGCAGCATCTCCTGGAGCTTTAATGGGAATGTGTAAGAAGGAACTGCAGATGCTGGTTTAAACCAAAGATAGACACAAAAAGCTGGAGTAACTCAGCAGGACAGGCAGCGTCTCGGAAGAGAAGGATTGCGTGACATTTTGGGTTGAGACCCTTCTTCAGACAGTATAGTGAATGACCCAGAAACAGAACATAGGAAGAACCCATTCACATTCAATGTGTACCTGTTGGGTTGTCTGCGCTCCCTCCACCACCTCAGACTCGTGTCAGATCCCCCGCTGTTTTCCCCTCCCCCAGTTCCAACCCTCTAATCGTCCCCATGCACTACTCCACATCTCTCCTCCCCCGTGCCCCTTCCCCATCAACACTTCCCCATATCCATCCCCCGAGTATTCTTTCCCCTCCTCAGTCCACACTCCCCCCATGCATCACACATTCCCCCCTCCGCATCAACACTACCCATATGCCCCCCCTCCTCCTCCCCATCAACTCTCCCCACCTCTCCCCATACCCCTCACCCCCCCCACTCCCTCCCAACCCCCCCCCCCACACTCCCCATCAACTCTCCCCAACCCTTAACGCCATCAACTCTCCCCCATAGCCCCTCGCAACAACTCTCCATATGCCCCGTCCCGCCAAGAACTTTCCCCATGCCCCCCCACTCTCCCCAGTGCCCCCCCTCCTCCATGCCTTTCCTCCACCTTCTCTACCCGACTACCCTTACCCCGTATTCCTGTGCCCCCACACCACACCTACTCCGAACGCCCCCTCCCCCTCACTGTCTCCCCTCCCCCTGTACCCCCTCTCCCCATCCTATCCCCGCGCCCTCCCACCATCTCGCCCTTCCCTCACCGCATCCCATCGCCGCCTCTCTCTCAATCGAGCGTCGACTCTCCCGCCCGTCCGTCCCCCCCACCCCGCGCTCCCTCTGTGCCCCTCCCCCTCGCGCCAACGACGCCGACGACCCTCCGTCAGGCGCAGCGCCCGCCCGCTCGCGCTCAAATCCCCGCACACCTGTTAAAAACTGCCATCCCGGGACCCACCACCTGACCCGTGACGTGGGTGGGCGGGCCTGGCGGGCGAGACCAGGACTGCGGGAGCACCGGTGACGCTCTGCGAATCAGAGGGGCGGGGTTCTAACTAACCCCCCGGGAGAGGGGCGGGGCCAAGAAGTCTCCGCCCTCGGGGGCGGGCTGGAGGAGAGGCCACAGCTCCTCCACTGGGTGTCCGCAGGGTCCTAATGTCCAGCACGGATTAAACCAATGCACCTTCTCTTGCTGTGTGTTCACAAAGTCCTCATTTCCATCATTGAGAATTATATACACGCGTGTTTTCCATATGTGTGTAAATAATTTTCCGGTGAATTATATACTCTTGAAGCCCTTTCATTTTAACGATGACAATATTACGTGACAGCTGTAGTTAAGAATGTTTTATTGGCATATGTTCCGAAACGGAACAGTGAAATGCTTACTAGCAGCAACACAATAGCAGAGTAAACATAGCACTCTGTAAATAAAATGATTATTTAAAAATATATATTTTTATTAGAAGTATGTAGACAAATAATAGTAAGCGACAATTTAATTACAGATTTCTTACACAGCTTCAGTTTTTTTTAAAGAACAAAGATAAAGGGAGAAAAAGATGAGAGAAAGTAACAGAGAGAGAAGAAAAGAAAAGAGAAGCAGAAGGAAACTACCAATAACAAGATAATGGAGATAGATCCGGGAAATGTTGAGTATAACCATTAATCTAGTCCCAAACGCAGGGTTCAACCCTGATTTTGTGTTAAACCAATTTACTTTTTCAAAAATTCAATAAATGGAGACCATATTCTAACAAAAAATTCTGGTTTGTCAATTAAGACAAATCTTATTTTTTCCAAATGCAAGGTCTGATTCATTTCCGTAATCCACATTTTAATTGTGGGGGCTGCTGTTCTTTTCCAAAATTTCCATATAACCATATAACAATTACAGCACGGAAACAGGCCCTCTCGGCCCTTCCAGTCCGTGCCGACCATTTGTTTTTCCCTAGTCCCATCTACCTGCACTCAGACCATACCCCTCCATTCCCTTCACGTCCATATACCAATCCACTTTACTCTTAAATGTTAAAATCGATCCTGCCTCCACCACTTCTGCTGGAAGCTCATTCCACACAGCCACCACCCTCTGAGTAAAGAGGTTCCCCCTCACGTTACCCCTAAACTTCTGTCCCTTAATTCTCATTGTCATCCCCATTGTTTTGAATCTTCCCTACCCCTTCAATGGGAAAAATCGTATCCACGTCAACTCTGTCTATCCCTTTCATCATTTTTAAAGACCTCAATCAAGTCCCCCCTTAACCTCTGCGCTCCAAAGAATAAAGACCTAACTTGTTCAACCTTTCTCAGTAACATATTTGCTGGAACCCTGGCAACATTCTGGTAAATCTCCATCTGTACTCTCTCTATTTACTTCGGAGTCACGTAGTGACTACGTGAAGAGCCCGCCTCAACGCTGGTAACAGGCATGACGTCAACGCTGACGGCGAAAGGAGGAGCGCGGTAAGGAGGCAGCTCCTCGCAGCGGTCGAACGGCCCGCAGGTAAGTGAAGTTACATCGGGGGCGGTTTTCAAGTTACTCTGGTGGCTCCAGCACGAAAGTAAAAGTAAAAAATTTAGACGTTAGCGTGCTGATGAGCACAGATAAATTTAAACAAAAATGGAGAAATTCGGTGAAAAAAAAAAAGAAGGTTCCGCGTGTGAAGAGAGCCTCCCGGGGTGAAAGTAAATATACGGGACCGCGAAAGCTAGAGTGGACCCTGGTTCCGATACCGCTGGCCACAGATTTACCCCGATATAGAATTTCCAGATTCTCCGGAAATTATAACCACGGAGGAAAATGGCTCCTAAGAAAAGCATGAAAGAAAGCTGTGAGGCCCGTGGTTTTTCTGATGATATCTGAATCCGAAAAGACCTCCAGACAATAAAACTATGTGGCTAAAAATGGAGCATATGGAGAAAGTTCTCCAAACTATTATGAGACAAGGGTCCACAGTACCCACCATGAATCCCAAAAAATCCCTGAGGGGTTTGAATATGAGAATATGGCTGTGGGCCAAGTTGGGAAATATGATACTCCCGAACCCACGATTTGGGCTGGAAGAAGTCCTCAGGAAGATATCCCCGATGGAATTAGGGCTTCAAAGGCAGACCCCTGCTGAAGTTTGAAATGGCTTTTGAAAGCACTGCCACAAAGTAGAACAGAAAAGGCTTTATGTCCTGGGATAGCACAAGTTTTTTGCTATACCACGAAGGAAAGTGGTGAGGCTATGGAAAAAGCCTAGCTGCCAATATAAATTATATGGTATTCTCACCAGCTTCATAATACTGTGATGAATGAATTAATCAGAATTATATAAAGCACCAGGCAATAGTGCCTCATTGGAAGTGCCTACGGTGAATCCGATGGTATGGGCGTCTATGACTCCAAGTATGAGAGCCCAAGAAGTGAAATTTCAAAAGGTGCTAAAATTATTTTCTGCTGCCATTACGGTGCATTTGGCAGCAAATGGAGAATCTGGAAATGGAAAAGATTCAAAAAGATACTTTGGGCTTATTGTGCAATTTCGTTTTATGAGATCAATTGCATGAGAAAAATGCGATTCGGCCCTTATTTCACCCTAGATTTGCAAGCCTGTGTCAAGAAAGTGGAGTTCAAGCTCCTGGTATTTGTTTGGAGAAAATCTGCCGAAACAGGCTGAAACAGTTGGATGAAGAAGCTTAAATATTTTAGCACTATTAAGCCTTTTATCTTTGGACAAAGAAGAGGGTTTTCCGGCCCGAAGGGGTTTTGATTTTCGTTTATAGAGGCAGAAATTTGTCACGAAAAATATTATCGTGCTGCGCAGGCCAGTGCTTCCCTGCATTCGGGAAAGAGGAGACCACACGCTCTTATGGAGAGGTACTAAAAGACTTCTATCCTTAGGAAACTGTGGATGAATCTCCAGTTGGAGGGAGATTGCAAAAGTTTTATAATGCCTGGCTTAATATTACTTCTGATCGATTTATATTACAAGCAGTTTCGGGAGCTATTATTATTTTTAAAGAAGGGGTCAATCCTCCTGTACAGAATAAACCTGCTTTATGCTTATGTGTTTTCTGCAGAAGAAAGAATGGAGATTAATGTGGAAATTGACAAAATTATCCGGAAAAGGGGTAATTGAAAAAAACTTGTGAACATAAGCATCAATTTGTCTCTAATATATTTCGCAGAGATAAGAAAGATGGTGGTTGTAGAATTATTCTAGACCGTACAGATCTAAATAAGTTTGTAGAATACAAACATTTTAAGATGGAGACATTCAGTACTGCCTCAAAAAATATCTGATTTCAGCAGGTTGTTATATGGCTAAGATTGATTTGAAAGACGCCTATTATTCTGTAGCAATTCATCATCTTTTTCGGAGATACTTAAAGTTTTATTGGTCAGGGGCAATTATGGGCAGTTCAAAGCTTTACCAAATGGATTGAGTTCGGCTCCTAGACTCTTTTAACAAAACTGGTTGAAAACCAGTTTTAGGCCAATTAAGAGCACAGAAACACATTGTAATGGCTTATCTGGATGAATTCCTGATTATTAACGATAGTCAAGAGTCAGCTGAGCACTCAATTTCAGTTACTAAAGCTTTGTTTAAAGAGCTTGGATTCTTAATTCATCCAATTAAGTCCCCCCAGCTGCAGCCAGTTCAATCAATTAATTTTCTGGGTTTGTAATTAACTCAGTGACTATGTTAGTTTACTTTGCCAGCAAAGAAGGCAAAATGATATTTCGCAAATGTGTAATTACCTCATTCACAAACCTTATCCCTCCATCCGAGAAGTGGCAAAAGTCATTTGGTACACTGGTGGCAGCATTTCCATGGCAGTGGAATTTGGGCCATTACATTATCAAAATCTTCAAAGGGACAAAGTAAGGGGGCCCCCTTTTTTTCCCCCTTTTTTTTGTTTTTTTTTTTTTAAAGATAAGGCAGGTCACTTTGACAGGCCTATGCAATTAACAAGGAAAGCAGTATTGGAATTGCAATGGTGGGTTGAGAATGTCCCACAAGCTGCTAAAAATATCATGATATAAACAGCCTGAAATGGTTTTACAAACAATGCTAGTGCTCTCGGATGGGGGGCCACAGATTTATCCTCCAGTTGTGGAGGTAGATGGAAAACTGAAGAACAAGTGTTTCTCCAAGAGATATGGTATTAACTATTTGGAATTATTGGGGCCTTTTTATGGGCTTAAAGCATATTGTTGTGCTAAACAAGGTCTGCATGTGTTAATACAGTTAGACAATAAAACGGCTGTGTGGTTTACATTAATCACATGGGGGGAGTTAGATCAGTATCATTGTGATTGTCTGGTCAATGAGAGGATGGCAATGGTGTATGGTCGGCAGATATTGGATTTCAGCAAGCTATATTCCAGGTAAGGACAATGTGGTAGCAGATGAAAGGTCCAGGATTTTTAAAGATAATACGGAATGGATGCTTAAGCCAGCAATATTTAAGAAGATATTGTTAGCCGATTTGGGTTGCCAGAAATTGATTTGTTTGCATCCAGGCTTAATCATCAATTGCCTCATTATGTGTCTTGGGAACAACGTATCCGGACGCAGTCGCAGTAGATGCGTTTTCATTACACTGGGGAAGATGTTCTTTTATGCTTTTCCACCATTTGCTCTGATTCAGAGATGCTTGAAGAAAATAGAGCAAGATTCAGCCCCCCCCTTCCGGATTGTTGGTAGTGCAAAAATTGGCCAACTCAACCTTGGTTCCCAGTTATGCTGAATATGATTAAAGAACCGTATATGCAGATTCCTAACTGTAGTGATATTCTTGACTAATCCAGTAACAAATGAAGGTTACCCATTATATGCATATATGAATTTGTTAATCGAGGTGAGGTTTTAGTGGGACCAGACCACGACAGGAAGCGCTGGATGTGTTGTGGACGCGGACCTGTAAACTGGGTTGGCAGTTATTGGCGTTGGCGCATCATTGCGCACAGAGTAACAGGGGGCACACTACGTAACAGGCCAATGGCGGGAAACAATATATGAGCCGATCTCACTGCATATGAGCTAAGACATAGGAAAATGATACATTTGCCACACAGTCAAATCCAGCAATTTCTAGTACCAAGATAGATTCTAGTGAATGTTACTCATGTTTTTGGAATTCCTTGCCAATTTGCACTTTGGCAACATTTAAGTTACAGTGCCATTAACACTGCACGCAGTGCCTTGTCGTCCTATTTAGGACTTATGAACTGATGAGAAATCAATTGGGTGGGTCGCATCCATGATATCACGAATTCATGAAAGGAATTTTTCACATGAATCCGCCAAAACCTAGATATACAGAAATTTGGGATGTGAGCATTGTACTTGCTTTACATGATAGAGAATGGACTCCAATTGAAGGGTGCCATTGGATAGGTTTGACATTGAAATTGGTCATGTTAAGTCACTGGTCTCAGCTCAAAGAGTGCAAACTTTACAAAATGTTGCGTTTAGACTGTATGCATGTGACTACAGATAACGTTGTCTTCTATGTTACGATCTGATCAAACAAAGTAGACCAGGGAGATCTGGAACAAAGGTAACCTTTCAAGCTTTTCATATTGAGCCTGCTTTTGTGTTGGTTAGACATTTGAACCAATATATTAAAGTATACGGACACTTTTCGAGGAAACGAAAAGACATTACTGCTTACGCACAAAAAGCCACACACAAAAGCTTCAGTTCAAACTATCTCAAAATGGTTGAAACAGGTAGGTGTTGGTTTTTAGCGGGAGTAGACACTGATGTCTTCCAAATCTCACTCCACCAGGGCGGCAGCTACGTCCGCGGCGAAGGGGCGGGACGTACCTCTCGAGCATATTTTAAAAATCGCAGGGTGGAGTAAAGAAGAAACTTTTTCCAAAGTTCTACACAAACCTGTTCACACTATGACATGCTTTGGACACGCGGTGTTGGTAGCACTATAATCACCTGGCTTTGTTTGCTATTAATGTGCTATTATTTAATTGCTATAATCAGTTGTGTAGTCACTGATATCTTTTGTCACTTGTAATCATTTTTCCCTCAAATTAAGGAGGGTACAAAAAAAAAAAAAAATTAATGGTCTTTCACCATTAAAAAGTTAATTGTGAAAAGATCTAACATTTGTCTGCTTTCTCATGTATGTGTTTACTTAGCCGGACTGTCGTACGGATTAATTCTACGACATAAAAAACACAGAAAGCTTTAAAAATCTTCACGTAGTCACTCACGTGACTCCGAAGTAAAATATTAAGATTAAACGAGAACTCACCTGTTCGAAGTTTGATCGTTATTTTACGAGGAGTTACGATGAGGGGATTACGTGCCCTCCACTTCCACCCTCGTAAAATAAATGATCAAATTGGTAGTTCTAAGTCTTTTATGAGCCTTACTATGTTACTACTCCGGCTTTGGTGTTCTGTGTTTTTTCATGCCGCTGCTTTTGAAGTATGCCGTTACCAGCGTGAGGCGGGCTCTTCACGTAATCCCTCATCGTAACTCCTCGTAAAATAACGATCAAACTTCGAACAGGTGAGTTCTCGTTTAATCTTACTATTTTGTTGACATCCTTCCTATAACTAGGCGACCAAAATTGTACACCATACTCCAGAATTGGTCTTACCAATGCCTTGTACAATTTTAACATTACTTCCCTACTCCTATATTCAATGCTCTGATTTATAAGGCCAGCACACCAAAAAATTTCAGTATTAATTTTTTCGCAGTTATTATACTGTAATCAAGAAATTGTCTCTCACTTATCAGAAAGTTTGTGGTATGTTCTGATTATCCTAATATTATTCATATTGGCTCTGGGTCCAGTTGGATATTGATAACTTTGGAAATAATTTATTAAAATGTCCACCCAAAATTTTTGATTTTTATTCGTTACAAAGGCATGCGTTAAGTTGGCTTCCTGAATTTGACATTATCACAGAGAGGGGAAATATTTGGAAAAATCCTATTTAATTTTGCCTTAGAATAATGTAGTCTATATAATATTTTGAATTGTATCAAGGAGTGTTTAGCTTTTAACAAACAGTGATTTATATATTGTAAGCTTTCATCCCGTGTGTCTTTTGTTATGGATTGTCAACTCGTCTTCCCATGCTCGTCTACATGATTATGAAGACGGAACCTTAGTATCTAAGAGGATATTATTAATATATTATTAATTATTAAGATTTTTTTTTTGGGATGTGTAATCAAACATTCATCAGAGTTTCTGGACCCCTAAATCTATAGTCCTTTTCATTTAAGAGGGAGTTAGATGTGGCCCTTGTGGCTAAAGGTATCAGGGGGTATGGAGAGAAGGCAGTTACAGGATACGGAGTTGGATGATCAATCGTGATCATATTGAATGGCGGTGCAGGCTCGAAGGGCCAAATGGTCTACTCCTGCACCTATTTTCTATGATTCTATGATTCTATGATAATGGGGAATAAAGAAACGGCAGTTGAACTGAATACGTGTTTTGCATCAGTCACACTGGAAGATACCAGCAACATGTCAGAAATTCAAGAGAGTCAGGGGTGGAAGTGAGTTAAGTAGCTATTATAAATGAGAAGGTCTTAAGAAGGGTCTCGACATGAAACATCACCCATTCCTTCTCTTCCGAGTTACTCCAGATTTTAGTGTCTATCTTCGTTTTAAGCCAGCATCTGCAGTTCCATGTTATACATTAATGATAAGGTGCTTGAGTAGTTGAAAGGTGTGAAAGTGGATGTCACCTGGAATGGATGAACTGAAGTTCTGCATGGGTCGGTGCTGGGGCCGCTGATCTTCACTTTGTATATCAATGATTTGGATGTGAGTTACCACCAGGGGGCGCTGCATGATGGCTGCCTCTGCCTACAGACTGTTGTCTTTTTTTAAATTTTTAGTTACCTTGAAGTATGTTTTGGATGATTTATTTTTAGTATTTAATGTGTGTGAGAGGGTTAATGTAAGGGGGAGAACTTTTCCCAGTCACCTCCTGGCGAGGATGTGAGTATTCTCCGCATCGCGTCCTAGCCCCTCTGCTCGCAGCCTATCAACTGGATTGGCGTGGACTTTTCTGCCGGGTACCTAACCAGAGCTTCAGCAGCGGTGGCGCAGCACTGGATACATCACAGAGCGGGCGATGCCTTACCTGGGATCGCTGTTTGAAGCTCCGGAGTGTTGGCCTGCTGCATAAACATCATGGAGCTGTGGTTTGCAGAGCTCCCAGTGCGGTCGGCGCTGACCAGCATCGCGGAGTCCTGGGACCCTTTGCCGATGGCCGCCAGCATTGAATTTCCGCCAGTAGGAAGTGGCCGATTTGGTGTCCAAGCCACTGAGGATGTTGTTCCTTGGAGTTCCACCATCCCGGCAAGAGGGCCTGAACATCGGGCAGCCCGTAGCGGTGACTGCAGGGGGCTTGTAAGGCCCCGATCATGGGTGAACATCAAAGAACATCAAAGATCTTCGAAGAGGAGGTTAACTGAATTTTGGTGCCTTCCCTCACAGTGGGAAAATTTGATACCGTTGTGTGTGGGATGTTTAAGTTATAGACTATCGTTATGGACTATTGTGTTCTGTGTTTCTAATTTTTTTTTAATTCGTATGGCTGTACCGTGAAAAAAGTATTTCATTGTCTCAGTTCTTGCACTCTGCACAATGACAATAAAGTTTATTCTAATCAAATCAAATCAAATCAAATTGTAGGCTTTGTGGCCACATTTGCAGATGATATGAAGAAAGGTGGAGAGGAAGGTAGTGGAGAGAAAACAGAGACTGCAGAAGGACTTGAACAGGTTGGGAGAATGAGTACAGAAGTGGCAGATGGAATACAGCATAGCAAAGTGTGGAGTCGTGCATTTTGATAGTAGGAATAAAGACATAGACTGGTTTCTAAATGGGAAGAGAATTCAGAAATTGCAGATGCAAAGGGATTTGGGAGTGCTCGTACAAAAATCCCCAAAAATAGATTTGCATGTTGAATCAGTAGTAAAGAAGTCAAATGCAAGGAGTAGGTTGGGGGGGAAAGGCAGCATGAAACTTACAGAATAGTGAATGGCCTCGACAGGGTGGATGTGGAGAGGATGTTGCCATTCATGGGAGAGTCTAAGACCAGAGGCCACAGCTTCAGAATAAAAGGGTGTACTTTTCGAAAGAGGGAAGTGGAATATCTTTAGTCAGAAGATGGTGAATCTGTGGAATTCATTGCCCCAGAAGGCAGTGAAGGCTGTCAATTCATGTTTTTAAAGTGGTATGGGTAACAGGGGATATGGGGAGAAGTGATGAGAATGGGGTTGATCGGGAAGGGTAGATCAGCCATGATGCAATGGCAGAGTAGTCTTCATGGATCAAATGGTATAATTCTGCTTCTATAACTTATGAAACACACCAAACCCCTCACTGCAGCATCAATACACCCCATACACTCACCGTAACACTCTCACTGTAACACTAATACACCCAACAATCCTCACTGTAACACTGATACACCCCTCACTGTAACACTGATACAGCCCTCACTGTAACACTGATACACCCCTCACTGAAACACTGATACACCCCTCACTGTAACACTGATACAGCCCTCACTGTAACACTGATACAGCCCTCACTGTAACACTGATACAGCCCTCACTGTAACACTGATACACCCCACACTGTAACACTGATACACCCCTCACTGTAACACTGGTACAGCCCTCACTGTAACAACGATACATACCACAACCTTCACTATAACACTGACACACCTCACAACCATCACTGTAACATTGATGCATCCAAACACATTACTGTAACACTGTTACACCCCACCCCACTCTGTGACAACGATAATCCACACACCCTTCACCATAACACTGAAACATCCCGCACATTTCACTGTAACAGCGATACACCCCATATCCCTCACTGTAATACCAATACATCCCACACCTCATTGTAACAGCGATACACCGCACACCTCACTGCAACATCAATACACCCCACCCCTCACTGTAACACTGATACACCTGACACCTCTTAGTGTAAGGATGTAATGATGTACCAACACACCAAACTGTTACATCTATACACCGACACATCACTGATACACCCAACCCTTCACTTTAACACAAATACATCAAGAATCAAGTCAAGAGACAAGATTGTTTTATTGTCAGATGTCCCAGATAGGACAATGAAATTCTTCCTTGATGCAGCACAACAGAATATGTAAATATAGTACATTACGGGAGAAGAAAAAAAGTTCAGTGAGTATATATACGCATGCACACATCTATATAATTAAAACTGTAATCTTTGCTACTTCCGGTCTGTGCTGTATATTGATTTTAGAAAAAACGCTACCATATATCACTATGTTTTTTTGGCCATCTTACTCACAGTCCTCCTCCGCTGAGCAGGGGGCAGGGGAGGGGGGGACAGACTATAAAACCCCAGATGCCTGGACATGACTCAGTCACTCTGCAAGATCGCGAGGGAGATGCCACGACTCTCATTCTAAGCTGTGGATCAACTGAACTATGAGTCTGCAATATACTTGCACTAAATGATTTGTTAGTCCTTAATGACAATGCCATGAGTTGTTTGGCCTGCTGCCCTGAATGTGCTTGAAACTGCAAGCTTTATTAGGTCCAACTGTGCTTGGTTCAAAAGTCCCGCTCTTTCGTGACTTGCGCTTAGTGGACAGTTCACGCTGATTGCGTAATTTCCGGTGAATGCAGAGGTTACACTGATTGCGGAAGTGCCACTGACTGCGGAAGCCCCACAGTGGAGAGACGTGAGTAAATTCAAGAAGGCTTACTGCCATATATACGGTGTGTGAGTGTGTATGTCAGTGTGTGTGAATGTGTGTGTGTATGTTGAACTCTGTGAGGTAAGGGAAAAAAGTAGAGTAGATATGGAAACTATGAGATTCAAAGAGGAGGAAGTACTGACACTTTTGAAAAATATAAAAGTGGATAAGTCTCCAGGTCCTGACAGGATATTCCCTAGGACATTGAGGGAAGTTAGTGTAGAAATAGCAGGAGCTAAGACAGATATATTTCAAATGTCATTAGAAACGGGAATAGTGCCGGAGGATTGGCGTACTACGCATGTTGTTCCATTGTTTAAAAAGGGTTCAAAGCATAAACCTAGCAATTATAGACCTGTTAGTTTGACGTCAGTGCTGGGCAAATTAATGGAAAGGATACTTAGAGATAATATATATATATATAAGAATCTGGATAAACAGGGTCTGATCAGGAACCGTCAACATGGATTTGTGCCTGGAAGGTCATGTTTGACAAACCTTCTTGAATTTTTTTGAAGAGGTTACTAGGGAAATTGATGAGGGTAAAGCAGTGGATGTTGTCTATATGGATTTCAGTAAGGCCTTTGATAAGGTTCCCCATGGAAGGTTGGTTAAGAAGGTTCAATCTTTGGGTGTTAATGGCGGAGTAACAAGATGGATTCAACAGTGGCTGAATAGGAGATGTCAGAGAGTAGTGGTGGATGGCTGTTTGTCAGGTTGGAAGCCAGTGACCAGTGGGGTGCCTCAGGGATCTGTGTTGTGTCCACTGTTGTTTGTCATGTACATCAATGATCTAGATGATGGGTTGGAAAATTGGATAAGTAAGTATGCAGATGATACTAAGATAGGTGGTGTTGTGGATAATGAAGTCGATTTTCAAAGTCTACAGAGAGATTTGGGCCATTTGTAAAGTGGGCTGAAAGATGGCAGATGGAGTTTAATGCTGATAAGTGTGGTAAAGAAAGCTTTTGGTGTGCTGGCCTTTATAAATCAGAGCATTGAATATACTAGTAGGGAAGTAATGTTAAAATTGTACAAGGCATTGGTGAGACCAATTCTGGAGTATGGTGTACGATTTTGGTTGCCTAATTATAGGAAGGATATCAACAAAATAGAGAGAGTACAGAGGAGATATACTAGAATGTTGCCTGGGTTCCTGCAACTAAGGTACACAGAAAGGTTGAACAAGTTTGGTCTTTATTCTTTGGATAAGTAAGTATGCAGATGATACTAAGATAGGTGGTGTTGTGGATAATGAAGTAGATTTTCAAAGTCTACAGAGAGATTTGGGCTATTTGGAAAAGTGGGCTGAAAGATGGCAGATGGAGTTTAATACTGTTAAGTGTGAAGTGCTACATCTTGGCAGGACAAATCAAAATAGGACGTACATGGTAAATGGTAGGGAATTGAGGAATGCTGTGGAACAGAGGGATCTAGGAATAACTGTGCATAGTTCCCTGAAGGTGGAATTGCATGTAGATAGGGTGGTAAAGAAAGCCTATGGTGTGCTGGCCTTTATAAATCAGAGCATTGAATATAGGAGTAGGGAAGTAATGTTAAAATTGTACAAGGCATTGGTAAGACCAATTCTGGAGTATGGTGTACAATTTTGGTCGCCTAGTTATAGGAAGGATGTCAACAAAATTGAGAGAGTACAGAGGAGATTCACTAGAATGTTGCCAGGGTTCCAGCAACTATGTTACAGAGAAAGGTTGAACAAGTTAGGTCTTTATTCTTTGGAGCGCAGAAGGTTAAGGGGGGACTTGATTGAGGTCTTTAAAATGATGAAAGGGATAGACAGAGTTAACGTGGATACGTTTTTCCCATTGAGGGTAGGGAAGATTCAAACAAGAGGGCATGATATGAGAATTAAGGGACAGAAGTTTCGGGGTAACGTGAGGGGGAACTTCTTTACTCAGAGGGTGGTGGCTGTGTGGAATGAGCTTCCAGCAGAAGTGGTGGAGGCAGGATCGATTTTAACATTTAAGAGTAAAGTGGATAGGTATATGGACGTGAAGGGAATGGAGGGGTATGGTCTGAGTGCAGGTAGATGGGACTAGGGGAAAACAAATGGTCGGCACGGACTGGAAGGGCCGAGAGGGCCTGTTTCCGTGCTGTAATTGTTATATGGTTATATGTTATATGGTTTGGAGCACAGAAGGTTAAGGGGGGACTTGATTGAGGTCTTTAAAATGATGAAAGGGATAGACAGAGTTGACGTGGATAAGCTTTTCCCATTGATGGTAGGGAGGATTCAAACAAGAGGGCATGACATGAAAATTAAGGGACAGAAGTTTAGGGGTAACATGAGGGGGAACTTCTTTACTCAGAGTGGTGGCTGTGTGGAATGAGCTTCCAGCAGAAATGGTGGAGGCAGGATCGATTTTAACATTAAAAGTAAAGTGGATAGGTATATGGACGGGAAGGGAATGGAGGGGTATGGTCTGAGTGCAGGTAGATGGGACTAGGGGAAAATAAATGGCCGGCACAGGCTGGAAGGGCTGAGAGGGCCAGTTTCCGTGCTGTAATTGTTATATGGTTATATGGTTATGTGTGTCAGTATGTGTGAGTGTGTGTGAGTGAATGTCCTGCTTAACTTTCTCATAGATTTTACCAACTCTTTCACACATGGCTTGAGCATATCTTAAGGATATTTCATTATTCCATACCAGGGCTACCTTCTCAGCAGTCATCGGGGGTTGGGTTCCTGTTGTCATAGGTCGCCCTGTCAACATCTTGTGAAGTGTTATGCCCGTGTTTCTATTTTTCTGATTTCCGAGGGCATACATCACTATGGACATGTCGTCCGGCCACAACAACCTATTTTGCTGGCATACTTTGGCTAAAGTACCTTTTATTTCCCCATGTACTCATTCTACCATCCCTCAGGACTGGGGTTGATTTGGTATGTGTAATTTTCACTGGAACCCAAGAGCCTTCGACAAGGTCTGACCTAATTTATTGGTAAAATGAGTTCCTCTGTCACTGTTTATTCCCATGTGTACACCAATCTAGGTATTGTTTATTTCATTAAAATGTAATTACAGAATGTAATTAAAATCCTTTGATACTGGCATATGTACAAAATCAATTCGCAAACTTTCAAAAGTCATTTCAGGTTGTAGTAAGTGACCAAATTTTAGAGGCATCATCCCTCTATTATTTTGTTGACATGCTCTTGCAACTTTATCAATTATGACTGATATACCTGGTGCATGCCATTGCTGGGACAATGCGTGTACCATCCCCACTTTTACCATGTGGGCATGTCCATTGGCCAGGCAAGACGGGGACAAAAATATGCTCCTTGGACTAACTACCTGAGATCAGGGTGGACCCAGACAATATGGTCTTAATAACACCCTGCATTGGTTCAAGAATTATTTTCCTGGAGTGATGCTTGGCTCTGGGCATCCTGTAACTGGATTACAAAATTCAAGATTCGAGTGATTCAAGAGAGTTTATTGTCATGTGTCCCTGATTCTTGCTTTGCTTCTGCACAACAGAACATTGTAGGCATGACTACAGAACAGATCAGTGTGGCCATATAACATTATATAAATATATACACACATGAATGAATAAACTGATAATAATGTGCAAATAACAGATAATGGGATATTAATGTTCATAGTTTTGTCCGAGCCAAGTTTAATAACCTGATGGCTGTGGGGAGGTAGTACCTGAAGGTAGTGGGGAGATGAGTGTGTGGCCAGGATGGTGTGGGTCCTTGATGATGCTGGCAGCCTTTTTGAGGCAGCGACTGCTATAGATCCCCTCGATGGAAGGGAGGGCAGAGCCGATGAAGGACTGGGCAATGTTTACTACTTTTTGTAGTCTTTTCCTCTCCAGGGCGCTCAAGTTGCCAAACCAAGCCACGATACAACCGGTCAGCATGCTCTCTACTGTGCATCTGTAGAAGTTAGAGAGAGTCCTCCTTAACAAACCGACTCTCCATAATCTTCTCAGGAAATAGAGGCACTGATCTGCTTTCTTAATAATTGCATCAGTGTTCTCGGACCAGGAAAGAAGTTCAGAGATGTGCATGCCCAGGAATTTGAAGCTCTTGACCCTTTCAACCATCGACCCATTGATATAAACGGGATTGAGGGTCCCCATCCTACTGCTTCCAAAGTGCACAATCAGTTCCTTAGTTTTGCTGGTGTTGAGGGCCAGGTTATTGTGCTGGCTCCATATGGACAGTTGTCTGATCTCTCTTCTGTACTCCGACTCATCCCCATCAGTATTATGTCCCACAACAGTGGTTTCGTCAGCTAACTTGATGACGGAGTTTGCACTATTGACCGGCTATGCAGTCATGAGTATAGAGTGAGTACAGCAAGGGGCTGAGCACGCAGCCTTGAGGTGCTCCCGTGCTGATTGTTATCAAGGCTGACACATTTCCACCAATACGAACAGACTGTGGTCTGTGAATGAGGAAGTTGAGGATCCAATTGCAGATGGATGCGCAGAGTCCCAGTTCTGCGAGTTTGGTAACCAGCTTGGAGGGGATGATAGTATTAAATGCCGAGCTGTAATCAATGAATAACAGCCTGACATATGAGTTTTTGTTGTCTAAGTGGTCCAGCTCGCATCCAACTTTGATCTGTTGTGGCGGTAAGTGAACTGCATTGGGTCCAGGTTTTTGTCGAGGTTGGAGTTAATTTGTGCCATGATCAAAGCACTTCATCACCACAGCCTTTAGTGCCACTGGTCGATAGTCATTGAGGCACGTCACCTTACTCTTCTTGGGCACTAGTATAATTGACGCCCTTTTAAAGCAGGTGGGGACCTCAGAAGTGAGAGGTTGACAATGTCCATAAAAACTTCAGACAGTTGGTCCGCACAGGTTTTTAGAACACGACCGGGCATACCTTCAGGTCCAAGCACTTTTCGAGGGTTCACCCCTCTGAAGGATTTCCTGATGTCGGCCTCTGTGACTGAGACTGAAATACCATCACAGTGAATGGGGGCTCCGGAAGGCACATCAGTATTCTTCCTATCAAAGCATGCATAAAATGCATTGAGCTCGTCAGGGAGTGATGTTTCGCCAACATTTGAGCTGCCTCCTGGTTTCGCCTTGTAGTAGGTGATTGCATTCAGGCCCCGCCACAGCTGCTGAACATCTGTCTCAAGCTCCAGTTTGGAGCAGATGTCCTTTTGGCTTTTTTGATGGCCTTACCAAGGTTGTGTCTGGACTTCTTGTAGACCACTGTATCATCAGACATGAATGCCCGGTGTCTGGTCTTCAGAAGAGTGCAGATCTCAAAGTTCATCCAAGGTTTCTCATTGGGAAACACTCGGAAGGTTTTTGTAGGTATGCAGTCCTCCACACATTTCTTTATGAAGTCTGTGACGACTGTGGTGTATTCGTTCAAGTCCGTTGCCGAGTCCTTGAACATTGCCCAGTCTACAGACTCCAAACAGTCCTGGAGTTGTACCTCTGCCCTACACTTGAACGGGGTTTCCCTTGCAGATGGCAGTTCAAGCTCCATTCCGATCGGGGATTCCCTCCCAGATGGCAGCTCCAGTTCCATTGATCCCGGGAAATCTGGCTCGTTGGCTCCGGAGGTGATTCCAGGTACAGTCTCTTTGATTCCTAGTCGGGTCGGGTTCTCTCCCGTGGTACATGGAAAAGTCGGAGGCTCCCGCAGCTCTGGGAGATCACAAAATCGCCAGTGCTTTCGGGTGCACTAGCAGCTTGTCCGTTACGGCGCCGATTTCTGCCGTTTTTCCTATCCAGGTAAGTTGCTTATTGCTGTAAGTAATCTTCTTCTTCTGTTTGCCTGTTAGCAAAAAGTCGCAGCTGGAAGGCACCATCTTAGTTGACCACTTTGGTATCAAAAACAAGAAGGCAGATTACTATCTAAATGGTATCAAGTTGGGAAAAGGGGGAGTACAAAGGGACCTGGGGGTCTTTGTTCATCAGTCTATTGAAGTAAGCATGCAGGTACAGCAGGCAGTGAAGAAAGCGAATGACATGTTGACCTTCATAACAAGAGGAGTTGAGTATAGGAGCAAAGAGGTCCTTCTGCAGTTGTATAGGGCCCTAGTGAGACCACACCTGGAGTATTATGTGCAGTTTTGATCTCCTAATTTGAGGAAGAACATTCTTGCTAGTGAGGATGTGCAGCGTAGGTTTACAAGGTTAATTCCCGGGATAGCGGGACTGTCACATGCTGAGAGAATGGAGCGGCTGGGCTTGTATACTCTGGAGTTTAGAAGAATGGGAGGGAATCGTATTGAAACATCTAAGATTGTTAAGGGCTTGGACACGCTCGAGGCAGGAAACATGTTCCCAATGTTGGGGGAGTCCAGATCCAGGAGCCAGAATTTAAGAATAAGGGGTAAGCCATTTAGAATGGAGACAAGGAAACACTTTTCATCACAGAGAGTTGTGAGTCTGCGGAATTCTCTGCCTCAGTGGACGGTGGAGGCCGGTTCTCTGGATACTTTCAAGAGAGAGCTAGATAGGGCTCTTAAAGATAGCGGAGTCAGGGATATGGGGAGAAGGCAGGAATGTCCTATCCCTGCACCTATTGTCTATTGTGTAGTGACAGGTGTTGCACCTCCTGTGGTTGCTGGGGAAATTGTGTGATGTGCTTGCTTAGATGCAAGAGTTATGCTCAAGAAAAGGGTCTTGTGCTGTAAGCCAAGGTTCAGTGAAAATCCCCAAGTAGTTACACTCAAAGTTTCTGGGTAAGTGACAGGTGTTTTTAAGAAGACAAAATTCCCAAGCGTAGCATGCAGCCATTAGCGAATAATAGTAACATTAAATGAGAACTTACCAGTTTGAAGTTTGATCTTTATTTTATGAGGCAGTCGATTTCACCACTCTCTGTGTGAAAAATGTTTTTCTCATCTCGGTCCTAAAAGATTTCCCCCTTATCCTTAAACTGTGACCCCTTGTCCTGGACTTCCCCAACATCGGGAACAATCTTCCCACATCGAACCTGTCCAACCCCTTAAGAATTTTGTAAGTTTCTATAAGATCCCCCCTCAATCATCTAAGTTCTAGCAAGTACAAGCCGAGTCAATCCAGTCTTTCTTCATATGAAGGTCCTGACATCCCAGGAATCAGTCTGGTGAACCTTCTCTGTACTCCCTCTATGGCAAGAATGTTTCTCCTCAGATTTGGAGACGAAAACTGTACGCAATACTCCAGGTGTGGTCTCACCAAGAACCTGCACAACTGCAGTAGAACCTCCTTGCTCCTATACTAAAATTCCTTTGCTATGAATGCTAACATACCATTTGCTTCTTTCACAGCCTGCTGCACCTGCATGCCTACTTTCAATGACTGGTGTACCATGACACCCAGGTCTCGTTGCATCTCCCCCTTTCCTAATCGGCCACCATTCAGATAATAGTCTACTTTCCTGTTTTTGCCACCAAAGTGGATAACCTCACATTTATCCACATTATACTGCTTCTGCCATGCATTTGCCCACTCACCCAGCCTATCCAAGTCACCTTGCAGCCTCCTCGCATCCTTCTCACAGCTAACACTGCCCCAAGTTGCATGTCATCTGCATTCAGAGCTCCGGCGGCTCCAGCGTTCCCGTGGTCGATCCTGATTGGGAGCTGTGGTGGTGTTCCGGCATTCCGGCAACGGCGGCGGTGACGGCCTGGCTTCGGAGGCTCGGTCGCGGGCCTAGTGGACGATGACATCGAAGGCCTGGATTGCCTCAGTACAGAGAGGGAACAAGTAGGGGAAAAAGACAAAGACTTTAAGACTTTTGCCTTCCACCACAGTGAGGAGGTGCCTGGTGAACTCACTGTGGTGGATGTTAAATATGTGTTTATTGTGTGTTTTGTTTTAATTTATTACATGTTATGACTGCAAGGTAACAAATTTCGTTCAGACCGAAAGGTCTGAATGACAATAAAGGAATCTGAATCTGAATCTGAAACTTGGAGATGTTTCAATTCCTTTGTCCAAATCATTAATATATATTGTAAATAGCTGGGGTCCCAGCACTGAGCCTTGCGGTACCCCACTAGTCACTGCCTGACATTCTGAAAAGGACCCGTTTACTCCTACTCTTTGCTTTCTGTTTGCCAGCCAGTTCTCTATCCACATCAATACTGAACCCTCAATACCATGTGCTTTAAGTTTATATAACCATATAACCATATAACAATTACAGCACGGAAACAGGCCCTCTCGGCCCTTCCAGTCCGTGCCGACCATTTGTTTCCCCCTAGTCTCATCTACCTGCACTCAGACCATACCCCTCCATTCCCTTCACGTCCATATACCTATCCACTTTAATCTTAAATGTTAAAATCGAACCTGCCTCCACCACTTCTACTGGAAGCTGATTCCACACAGCCACCACCCTCTGAGTAAAGAAGTTCCCCCTCACGTTACCCCGAAACCTCTGTCCCTTAATTCTCATGTCATGCCCTCGTGTTTGAAACTTCCCTACCCTCAATGGGAAAAACGTATCCACAGTTTGTATACTAATCACTAATATGGGACCTTGTCGAAAGCCTTCTGAAAGTCCAGATATAACACATCCACTGGTTCTCCCTTATTCACTCTACTAGTTGCATAGTTTTTATAAGATTCGTCAGACATGATTTACCTTTCGTAAATCCATGCTGACTTTGTCCAATGATTTCACCACTTTCCAAATGTGCAGCTATCCCATCTTTAATAACTGACCCTAGCAGTTTCCCCACTACCGATATTAGACTAACTGGTCTACAATTCGCCATTTTCTCTCTCCCTCCCTTTTTAAAAAGTGTGGTTACATTAGCTACCCTCCAATCCCGGGGTCAATCCTGACTACGGGCACTGCCTGTACCATCTCCCTGTGACAGCGTGGGTTTTCTCTGGGTGCTTCGGTTTCCTCCCACACTCCACAGACCTACAGGTTTTGTAGGTTAATTGGCTTCTGAAAATGTGTAAATTGTCCCTAGTAAGTCGAGTAGTGCTAGTGTACGGGGTGATCGCTGGTGTCGGTGGGCCAAAGAGCCGGTTCCCATGCTATATCTCTAAAGTCTAAATCAGCTTGTCTTAACTCATCTCCTTTCCTTCCCACCAAACTCTTTGTTAAAGTTAAAGATTCTACTAGGGGGGAATAAGTATTTGTCATGGACTTAAAGGGCTGAGATGGCCTGTTTCCGTGCTGCAATTGTTATATGGTTATATGGTTATAACCTGAGGTATAGAACATAGAACAGCACAACACAGGAACAGGCTCTTCGGTCAACAATGTCTGTGCTAAACGTGACACCACTGCCAACTTATCTGCCTGCACATTATCATTATCCCTCCATTCCCTGCCCGACTGTACCTGGAATTCTCTTCTTCCTAACGTGTCTAATCTGATGTGCAACTATTTGGGCGGCACAGTGGCGCAGCGGTAGAGTTGCTGCCTTACAGCGCCAGAGACCTGGGAGCAATCCTGACTACGGGCGCTGCCTGTACCTTCTCCCTGTGACAGCGTGGGTTTTCTCCGGGTGCTCCGGTTTCCTTCCATACCCCACAGAGCTATAGGTTTTCTAGGTTATTTGGCTTCAGAAAATTTGTAAATTGTTCCTATTGCGTAGGGTAGTGCTAGAGTACTGGGTGATCACTGGTCTCGGTGGGCCAAAGGGCCTGTTTCCACGCTACATCCCTGAACTTTAAATCAGCTTGTCTGAACTCATCTCCTTCCCTTCCTTTGTTAAAGTTAAATTTAATAACCTGAGGTATAGAACATAGAACAGTACAACACAGCAACAGGCCCTTCGGTCCACAATGCCTGTGCCAAACGTGACACCAGTGACAACTCTTATCTGCCTGCACATTATCATTATCCCTCCATTCCCTGCCTATCCAAAAACCTGTTAAATGCCACTGTTGTATCTACCTCCACAACCCCTGACAACACACTCAAGGTGCACACAAACCTCTAATAACTTGCTCCACACATCTTTAAACTTTGCCCCACTCTCGTTAAAGCTATGCCCTCTAGTATCCTATCTCAGTCCAGAGAAAAAGGGGCGGGCATGGTGGCGCAGCAGTAGAGTTGCTGGCTTACACCGCTTGCAGTGCCAGAGACCCGGGTTTGATCCTGACTACGGGTGCTGTCAGTACAGATTTGTACATATTCCCCTTGACCCTTGGTTTTTTTCCGAGATCTTCAGTTTCCTCCCACACTCCAAAGACATGCAGGTTTGTAGGTTCATTAGCTTGGTATAAATGTAAATTGTCCCTAGTGTGTGCGGGGTAGTTTATGCACAGGTATCGCTGGTTGACGTGGACTCAGTGGGCTGAAGGGCCTGATTCTGTGCTGTATCTCTAAACTAAACTAAAAAAGGTTCTGACGGTCTGGTTAAGATATGAGCACATGGGCTCACTGGTCTGAGGGCTGCAGAAAGAATCTTGCACTTTGCTGTCTTTCACAAGCAATGTTAAACTGAGACCAATGAGGTAATGGCAATAGTGTTTTAGAGAGATGGCGTGAAAACTGGCCCTTCCGCTCACCGAGTCCATGCCAACCAACGATCACCCGTACACTGGTCCTATATCCTTCACACAAGGGGCAATTTACAGACGTCAATTAACCTACAAACCGGCACATCTCTGCAACGTGGGAGGAAACCAGAGCACCCGAAGGAAACCCACGCGGGTCACAGGGAGAACGTACAAACTACAAGCACGCATAGTCAGGATTGAACCCGGGTCTCTGGCGCAGTAAGGCAGCAACTCTTAGTCTACCGCTGCCCCACCATGCCGATCAATTCACTTGATGCTAAGGGAGTTGTGTGTTAGCCCCTCTGCAAACTTTAAAAACCCAATGAGTTGTTCTACATTTGGCTTATCAAGTCCTCTCCGTCATTCAATCATATCGGGATTGGCATGGCTTAGAACATCAGAACAACACTCTGCCACTGCCACTGATTTCTCAGGAACCGCAAAGGGAAAATGCACTCCAGTAATCCCTCTGTGTGCTTTATATCTGTCTGTTAAGGTGTTCAGATTTGTCAAATATTAAATTGCATTCCAACAGTGGAGTCTTTAGGTTTATATAGTTAAGTGTGAAACTGATAAAGCATTTTTGTGCCAGGAACAAACTACACACGCTTTGAATATAGACAACTCTCATTTGGTAAATGTCAAAAACATTCTGCTGCTTTTTAAGTATTTTTCTCCAACAAGGTAGGGTGGTGCAGCGGTAGAGTTTCTGCCTCACAGTGCTGGACGTGCTGGACTCACCATGACGTTGAAACATAGAAAATAGGTGCAGAAGTAGGCCATTCAGCCCTACGAGCCAGCACCGCCTTTCAATATGATCATGGCTGATCATCCAAAATCAATACCCCATTCCTGCTATCTCTCCATATCCCTTGATTCCGTTAGCCCTAGGAGCCACATTCAACTCTCTCTTGAAAACATCCAGTGAATTGGCCTCCACTTTCTTCTGTGGCAGAGAATTCCACAGATTTTCTGCGTGAAAAAGTTATCCCCCATCTCAGTCCTAAATGGCCTGAGATGGGAATTAACCAGGTGAACCTACGCTACACTCCCTCAATAGCAAGAATGTCCTACATCAAATTAGGAAAGGTACAGAAGTGTGAGAATGCACACCTCCAGATTCAGGGACAGTTTCTTCCCTGCAGTTATCAGGCAACTGAATCATCCTACCACAACCAGAGAGCAGTGCTGAAGTACTATCTACCTCATTGGTGACCCTTGGACTATCTTGATCGGACTTTGCTGACTTTATCTTGCACTGAACGTTATACCCTTACCATGTATCAATACACTGTAAATGGCTCGATTGTAATCATGTGTTGTCTTTCTGCTGACGTCTGTTAGCACGCGACAAAAAGCTTTCCCCTGTACACGTGACAATTAACACAACTGAACTGAGTTCCTTGTATCTAACTATTGAGTCCAGTTGGTTATAACCACTGTGACAGTCATATGGTGAAGAGGTTTATTCCCTTCTAGGCCTGCCTTCCATTCGTAAGATCGCAAGTTTGTAAACCATCATAATCAGAGGTGACCTCATAATGTGCCTGGCTGGCGGCCTCACAGTGAACTGCATCCGTAACCATGAGAGACGGGCTTCATTTCATCCGTGAACTTGAAGTGGGTGCACCACAGCCATTCTACTAGGCATAGAAACAGCTGGCAGCTACTAGAGGTGGAAGCTCTAAACCCTCACGGTGTGGACCAATAACCCAAGCAAGGAGTTTTGAGAAGTCCGATGAAAAAGGCGAGCGCCACGCAGACTTACAAGAGAGAATCTAAGGTACATCTGAATCTGTTAATAGACCAAGATAAAAGGTGGAGTGACTCAGCGGGTCTTATTCTTAAACTGTGACACCTGGTTCTCGACTCCCCCGACATCCGGAACATAGGGACATAGGGCTCTTCTGCCATCTCTTAACTTTATGGGAGAGAATCCAATCCATCCAGTGACAACCCTGTCTTCAGTCTCCAACATTCCCCCACCTCTTTCCCCTCCCCCTCTACCCAACCATCTACCCTCTTTGGACCTTTTTATTTCCACTGTTGGTGCAACAACTGTCTTGGCTTCTCTACTCCACTGGCCCACTCAAACCGGAAGGGTCCCAAAGTGAAACAAAGAATGTCAGGGAGCATCTCTGGAGAAAACGGATAGTGACGTTTCACAGAGTGTTGGAGTAACTCAGCGGGTCAGGCAGCATCTGTGGATAGGTGACATTTCACAGGACAGTGAAGCTAGTTGGAGAACTAGGGTGGGGGCTGGATAGAGAGAGGGGGAAAGGAAGGGTTATTTGAAGTTGGAGAAATCAATATTCTTATCGTTGAGTTGTAATCTGCCTGTCCTGCTGAGTTTCTCCAGCATTTTGTGTCTATCTTCAGTGTAAACCAGCATCTGCTGTTCCTGCACATTTTGTCTTGCCCACATTGACCAAGATGCTCCATCTACACGTCCCAACTGCCTGCATTTGCTCCATATCTCTCCATACCTTCCTATCCATGTACCTCTCAAGAGTCAAAACATATTGACATATGTCCCAAAATGAACAATTAAACACTGACTTACGATACGATAGAACTTTATCTATCCCAGGAGGGAAATTGATCTGCCAATAGTCATAAAACACAAGATAAAGGCAGTCACGGTGGTGCAGCAGTAGAGTTGCTGCATTTCAGCGAATGCAGTGCCAGAGACCAGGTTCGATCCCAATTACGGGTGCTGTCTATGAAGTTTGTACGTTCTCCCCGTGACCTGCGTGGGTTTTCACCGAGATCTTCGGTTTCCTCCCATACCCCAAAGACGTACAGGTTTGTAGGTTAATCGGATTCAGTAATATTGTAATTGTCGCTAGTGTGTGGAGTCGTGCTTGTGTACGGGATGATCGTTGGTTAGTGTTAATGTGCGGGGATCGCTGGTCGGCACGGACCCGGTGGGCCGAAGGGCCATTTTCCGTGCTGTATCTCTCAACTAAACTAAACTAAACATGAAACATGAAATTAAATGACGAGTGGAAAGGAGCGGGGATGTGCAAAGATTGGGGAGGGAGAGAGGGTGTAGTCAGTCCACCCCACAACAGAAGGGAGTGGAGTTGTACAGTTTGATAGCCACGGGAAAGAAGGATCACCTGTGGCGATCTGTGCTGCATCTTGGTGGAACTCGTGTGTTGCTGAAGGTGCTCCTACAGTGTGTCATGGAGCGGTTTACGTCGCAACACAACGGATATGTAAACATATTGCACTGTAAAACCCATACTAAACACCAAAAAAAGTTCAGTAAATATTAGAGAAACAGACAATTAGTCCAAATAGTCCTGTCCAAATGTCTTCTAAATGCCATTGTACCAGACTCCACTACTTCCTTGGGCAGCTTGATCCATATACCCACCTCCTGGGTGAAGGGAGTGAGTTAATTATGGTAGACAAAAATGCTGGAGAAACTCAGCAGGTGAGGCAGCACCTAGATGCATGCTGCCTCATCCACTGAGTTTCTCCAGCATTTTTGTCTACTTTCGATTTTTCCAGCATCTGCAGTTCTTTCTAAAACAAGGTCATTATGGTAGTGCTTTACGAATGTAGAATACAGAACAGCGTACAGCCGAGTCTGAAATGATGCCTCTGTAGAATAATCTATTCCGTTTTGGAATAATTATGCTTTTTTTATTGATGGGGTGAGAAAAAGTAAATCTTTGAGGCTGGGCAAATATCCATGGGTCAGGCAAACTAGATTAAATTAGACACATTGCATCTTCACTTCAAATTAAATAAATTGGCTTGTTTAACCGTTCCTTATTCTTCCACATTAACTTGTTTACATCAACTACAGACTCCTTTTAATTTAAATTTTTTTAAAAATAGAGTTGTCAAAGCTTCACTTGTAAACCCAACTTTTTGCCTCTTTGAACCATGAATTGAAGACCCAAAAGTCTCTGTCAAATTGGTTATCAAAATTACCGAGTGCTCCTCGGAATGACGCCAGCTTTTGGGAACATTTTCATTATAATTCTTCATTTTTATCTTCAAATTTGAATTTTTGTTTTTTAAAGTTTCAGCTTGTGAACTTTAAACAGCCTTTTTATTTTAAATATCCTTTGCAGACTCGATGGGCTGAAGGGCCTGTTTCCACTCTGCATCTCTAAAACTAAAACTAAACTCACACGCACGGCTTGTTGTGGGAATTACAGAGACATGGCTGCAAGAGTGCTAGGGCTGAGAACTGAATATTCAATGGTATACCTCCTATCGAATAGACAGACAGGTGGGCAGAGGGGGTGGGGTAGCTCTGTTGGTGAGGAATGAAATTCAGTCCTTTGCAGAGGCTGACATTGAAACAGGAGATGTGGAGTCAGTATGAATAGAACTAATGAATTGTAAGGGTAAAAAGACTCAAATGAGACTTATCTACAGCCCCCATACAGTGGCCTGAATATAGGGTGCAAGTTCAATGCTTGCAATGGAAACTTTATTGTCATTCAGACCTTTTGGTCTGAACGAAATTTCGTTGCCTGCAGTCATACATCTAGTAAATAACAAAACACACAATAAACACATATTTAACATCCACCACAGTGAGTTCACCAAACACCTCCTCACTGTGATGGAAGGCAAAAATCTTAAGTCTTTGTCTCTTCCCTTCATGTTCTTCCTCTTCCTCTGCTCTGAGGCGATCCAGGCCTCCGATGTTGTGACCGCACCGGGTGATGTAAATAAGTAAGTCCCACGGCTGAACCGCGCTCCGCGAGCGGGCCGGTTCAACTCCGCGGCCCGGGGCGGTCGAAGCTGCCGAAGCTGCCGCCCTCCAGTCCAGCGGACGCAGCTGTTGCCACGGGAGCTACGGAAAAACAGGTCACCAACCTGTGAACTGCGAGCTCCCAACGATGTCGTCCACTGGGCCCGCGGCCGGGCCTCCGAAGTTGCTGCCGCCGCCACCACCACTGGAAAGCCGCCACAACTCCGAGTCGGGCCACCGGAACGCCTGAACGCCTGAACCTGCCACTGCCCCAAAGTCGGCCAGCCCCGCGCTGGTAAGTCCTGGCTGGCTCTGCCTCCGGAGCCTCGGGTCGGTCACAGTTAGAGTTGGAGGCTGCCAGCTCTGCCATTAGACCTCAGCGCAGACGGAGACAGACACGGGGGATACGACAATAAAAGTCCCGTCCCCCCAAAAGGAAGAGACTAAAAACGTTTTTCCCACCCCTCCCACACACATATACTACATAATAACTCAATATTTACACACTAAAACAAGACGAGAAAATAACAAAAAGAGAAATAAAATTACAAATAAAAAACTGAAAAGTGTGACTTGCAAAAGTATTCAGCCCCCCTGAGTCAATACTTTGTAGAACCACCTTTTGCTGCAATTACAGCTGCAAGTCTTTTGGGGTATGTCTCTACCAGCTTTGCACATCTACAGACTGAAATTTTTGCCCATTCTTCTTTGCAAAATAGCTCAAGCTCAGTCAGATTGGATGGAGAGCATCTGTGAACAGCAATTTTCAAGTCTTGTCAGAGATTCTCAATTGGATTTAGGTCTGGACTTTGTCTGGGCCATTCTAACACATGAATATGCTTTGATCTGAACCATTCTATAAGCTATAAAATCTAGCGCGGGGCTTGTTTTTCCAGAGGCTTACCAAAATCCATAACGTTCCATTTGGAGAAGTGGGTTTTTTTTTAGGAAGCCGCTGATTGGTGGAAGAGGACCCGAGGAAGCAGCTGATTGGGTGCAACCCCGGGTTTACAATTTTACATTTCTGCCTTCTGGGAGTGAGGGATTCTGGGAGTTAAGGATTCAGTAATTAGTAGTAAAGTTTAAAGGATAAGTTTTTGTTTTTTTTTTAAATATTTAATACGGTGTAATTTGGGAGTAAGGTATGGCAGTAGAGATTGGCCCCGTGGTTTGTTCAGCCTGCAACATGTGGGAGATCAGGGAGATGGTCGGTGTCCCTGGTGACTACGTTTG
Organism: Okamejei kenojei; assembly: GCA_035221665.1. NCBI lineage: Eukaryota > Metazoa > Chordata > Chondrichthyes > Rajiformes > Rajidae > Okamejei > Okamejei kenojei. The sequence continues at coordinate 109,349 of JAVHYY010000305.1, read as the reverse complement.
CAGGAAGTGTGTCCAGCTGCAGCTCCTGGCAGACCGCATTGAACGATTGGAACTGCGGCTGGATTCATACTGGAGCATCCACGATGCGGAGAAAGTCGTGGATAGCACGTACAGTGAGTTGGTCACACCGCAGGCAAAAGGTAAGAGGACAAGAAGGGAACGGGTGGCCAATAGCCAGCAAAGCAGTAGGCAGGTAGTGCAGGAGTCCCCTGCGGTCATCTCCCTCCTAAACAGGTATACCATTTTGGATACTGTTGAGGGAGATGGCTCATCAGGGGAATGCAGCAGCAGCCAGGTTCATGGCACCATGGGTGGCTCTGCAGCACATGAGGGGGAAAAAAGAGGGAAGGGCAATAGTAATAGGGGATTCAATTGTCAGGGGAATAGATAGGCGTTTCTGCGGCCGCAAACGAGACTCCAGGATGGTATGTTGCCTCCCTGGTGCAAAGGTCAGGGATGTCACTGAACGGCTGCAGAACATTCTGGAGGGGGAGGGTGAACAGCCAGTTGTCGTGGTGCATGTTGGCACCAACGATATAGGTAAAAAAAGGGATGAGGTCCTACAAGGTGAATTTAGGGAGCTAGGAGATAAACTTAAAAGTAGGACCTCAAAGGTAGTAATCTCCGGATTACTACCAGTACCACGGGCCAGTCAGAGTAGAAATAGGAGGATAATGCAAATGAATACGTGGCTTGAAAAGTGGTGCAAGGGGGAGGGATTCAAATTTTTAGGGCACTGGGACCAGTTCTGGGGGAGGTGGGACCGGTACAAACAGGACGGTTTGCACCTGGAATGGAATGGAACCAATGTTCTTGGGGGAGTGTTTGCTAGTGCTGTCGGGGAGGATTTAAACTAATGTGGCAGGGGGATGGGTACAAGAGCAGAGAGGCAGGAGGGTGTAAAATGAGGGTAGCAAGGTGAAAAGTAAAAGTGGCAGGCAGACAAAACCAGGGCAAAAATCAAAAAGGGCCACTGTTCAGCAAAATTGTATAAGGGGTAAGTGCGTTGTAAAGACAAGCCTGAAGGCTTTGTGTCTCAACGCAAGGAGTATTCATAATAAGGTGGACGAGTTGAACGTGCAGATAGATATTAATGATTATGATATAGTTGGGATCACGGAGACATGGCTCCAGGGTGACATAGGCTGGGAGATGAACATCCAGGGATATTCAATATTCAGGAGGGATAGAGAGAAAGGAAAAGGAGGTGGGGTAGCGTTGCTGGTTAGAGAGGAGATTAACGCAATGGAAAGGAAGGACATTAGCTTGGAGGATGTGGAATCGGTATGGGTAGAGCTACAAAACACTAAGGGGCAGAAAACGCTGGTGGGTGCTGTGTACAGGCCACCTAACAGTAGCAGAGAAGTTGGGGATGGTATCAAACAGGAAATTAGAAATGCGTGCGACAAAGGCAAAACAGTTATAATGGGTGACTTCAATCTACATGTAGATTGGGTTAATCAAATTGGCAGGGGTGCTGAGGAACAGGATTTTTTAGAATGTATGCGGGATAGTTATCTAAATCAACATGTAGAGGAACCAACGAGAGAGCAGGCTATTTTAGACTGGGTTTTGAGTAATGAGGAAGGGGTAGTTAGCCGTCTTGTTGTACGTGCCCCCTTGAGCAAGAGTGACCATAATATGGTTGAGTTCTTCATTAGGATGGAGAGTGACATTGTTAATTCAGAAACAATGGTTCTGAACTTAAAGAAAGGTAACTTTGAGGGTATGAGACGTGAATTGGCCAAGATTGACTGGCAATTAATTCTAAAAGGGTTGACGGTGGATATACAATGGAAGACATTTAAAGACTGCATGGATGAACTACAAAAATTGTTCATCCCAGTTTGGCAAAAGAATAAATCGGGGAAGGTAGTGCATCCGTGGATAACAAGGGAAATCAGGGATAGTATCAAAGCAAAGGATGATGCGTACAAAGTAGCCAGAAAAAGCAGCATACCAGAGGACTGGGAGAAATTCAGAGACCAGCAGAGGAGGACAAAGGGCTTAATTAGGAAAGGAAAAATAGATTATGAAAGGAAACTGGCAGGGAACATAAAAACTGACTGCAAAAGTTTTTATAGATATGTGAAGAGAAAGAGGTTAGTTAAAACAAATGTAGGTCCCTTGCAGTCAGAAACAGGTGAGTTGATCATGGGGAACAAGGATATGGCGGACCAATTGAATAACTACTTTGGTTCCATCTTCACTAAGGAAGACATAAATAATCTGCCTGAAATAGCAGGGGACTGTGGGTCAAAGGAGGAATTGAGTGAAATCCAGGTCAGTCGGGAAGTGGTGTTGGGTAAATTGAATAGATTAAAGGCCGATAAATCCCCAGGGCCAGATAGGCTGCATCCCAGAGTACTTAAGGAAGTAGCTCAGGAAATAGTGGATGCATTAGTGATAATCTTTCAAAACTCTTTAGATTCTGGAGTAGTTCCTGAGGATTGGCGGGTAGCAAATGTAACCCCTCTTTTTAAGAAGGGAGGGAGAGAGAAAACGGGGGAATTACAGACCAGTTAGTCTAACATCGGTAGTGGGGAAACTGCTAGAGTCAGTTATTAAAGATGGGATAGCAGCACATTTGGAAAGTGGTGAAATCATTGGACAAAGTCAGCATGGATTTACGAAAGGTAAATCATGTCTAACGAATCTTGTGGAATTTTTCGAGGATGTAACTAGTAGCGTGGATAAGGGAGAACCAGTGGATGTGGTATATCTGGACTTCCAGAAGGCTTTCGACAAGGTCCCACATAAGAGATTAGTATACAAACTTAAAGCATACGGTATTAGGGGTTCAGTATTGATGTGGATAGAGAACTGGCTGGCAAACAGGAAGCAAAGAGTAGGAGTAAACGGGTCCTTTTCACAATGGCAGGCAGTAACTAGTGGGGTACCGCAGGGCTCAGTGCTGGGACCCCAGCTATTTACAATATATATTAATGATCTGGATGAGGGAATTGAAGGCAATATCTCCAAGTTTGCGGATGACACTAAGCTGGGGGCAGTGTTCGCTGTGAGGAGGATGCTAGGAGACTGCAAGGTGACTTGGATAGGCTGGGTGAGTGGGCAAATGTTTGGCAGATGCAGTATAATGTGGATAAATGTGAGGTTATCCACTTTGGTGGCAAAAACAGGAAAGCAGACTATTATTTAAATGGTGGCCGATTAGGAAAAGGGGAGATGCAGCGAGACCTGGGTGTCATGGTACACCAGTCATTGAAAGTAGGCATGCAGGTGCAGCAGGCAGTGAAAAAAGCAAATGGTATGTTAGCTTTCATAGCAAAAGGATTTGAGTACAGGAGCAGGGAGGTTCTACTTCAGTTGTACAGGGTCTTGGTGAGACCACACCTGGAGTATTGCGTGCAGTTTTGGTCTCCAAATCTGAGGAAGGACATTATTGCCATAGAGGGAGTGCAGAGAAGGTTCACCAGACTGATTCCTGGGATGTCAGGACTGTCTTATGAAGAAAGACTGGATAGACTCGGTTTATACTCTCTGGAATTTAGGAGATTGAGAGGGGATCTTATAGAAACTTACAAAATTCTTAAGGGGTTGGACAGGCTAGATGCAGGAAGATTGTTCCCGATGTTGGGGAAGTCCAGGACAAGGGGTCACAGCTTAAGGATAAGGGGGAAATCCTTTAAGACCGAGATGAGAAAGACTTTTTTCACACCGAGAGTGGTGAGTCTCTGGAACTCTCTGCCACAGAGGGTAGTTGAGGCCAGTTCATTGGCTATATTTAAGAGTGAGTTGGATGTGGCCCTTGTGGCTAAGGGGATCAGAGGGTATGGAGAGAAGGCAGGTACGGGATACTGAGTTGGATGATCAGCCATGATCATATTGAATGGCGGTGCAGGCTCGAAGGGCTGAATGGCCTACTCCTGTACCTAATTTCTTTGTTTCTATGTTTCTATGTTTCTATGTTTCTGGTCCGTCGGCCGTCCTGTCCACACCCCATGGAGGTTTAAGGTTGTGAATAAGTCTGAAGAAGGGTCTCGACCCGAAACATCGCCAGAGTCTGAAAAAGGGTCTCGACTCGAAACGTCGCCTATCTCTTTCGCTCCTTAGATGCTGCTGCACCCGCTGAGTTTCTCCAGCCTTTTGTGTACCCATGGTGTTTTAACCCCGGCCTGGAGCCGGGAGCGGGGATGAATCTCGGGCTAAGGCTCCCCTCCGCTGTGAGGAGGATGTTATGAGAATGCAGGGTGACTTGGACAGGTTGGGGGAGTGGGCACATGCATGGCAGATGAAGTTTAATGCAGATAAATATGAGATTATCCACTTTGGTAGCAAAAACAGGAAGGCAGATTACTATTGAAATGGCGTTAAGTTCAGAAAAGGGGAAGTACAACGGGATCTGGGGGTCCTTGTACATCAGTCTATGAAAGTAAGCATGCAGGTACAGCAGGCAGTGAAGAAAGCGAATGACATGTTGGCCTTTATAACAAGAGGAATCGAATATAGGAGCAAAGAGGTCCTTCTGCAGTTGTACAGAGCCCTAGTGAGACCACACCTAGAGTATTGTGTGCAGTTTTGGTCCCCTAATTTGAGGAAGGACATCCTTGCTTTTGAGGGAGTGCAGCATAGGTTTGCAAGGTTAAAGGATGGTGGGACTGTCATATGCTGAGAGAATGGAGCAGCTGGGCATGTACACTCTGGAGTTTAGAATGATGAGAGGGGATCTCATTGAAACATTTCTGGATATACCAGTTTCTCCAATATCCGAAAAAATGGCAGTTTGTAGGTTAATTGGCTTCTGTAAATTGTCCCTGGCGTGATGGATGGAACTGGTGTATTGCTGGTCGGTGTGGACCTGGTGGGCTGAAGGGCCTGTTTCCATATATATTTTTTACATATATATCTTGATTTCATTGAACCATATATGATTGAATATGTGGCATTATTCCCCCCCCCCCCCCCCGTCGCTACACTCCCTCGCAATTTCTCACTCTCAACTATCACCGAATGTTGGCAGCCCTGGGACATTGACCTTTGTCTGTGGAACTGATGCGCTACAATGGTTAGAACTATATTTTGCACTCTGTATCTTCCTCTTTGCTCTATCTATTGTACTTCAGTTTGACTTGATTGTATTTATGTATCAGATTACCTGATCTGTTTGTATAGCATGCAAAACTCAACCACCGGGTGGCATCAGCAATCCGTCAGTCCCTTCCTTTGTTGTTTTTTTGGTATGTGTCAAATGTTTGTTTTTAGTGTTCATTAGTTTTTTTTATGCGGGGGATGGGGGAACCTTGCTCTAATCTCTTACCTCTACGGAGATGTGACATTTTTCTTTATCATTTTCCTGTCCGCACTGCAGCCTAACATCGAGTTGGTGGCCTCTTGCTGGAGACCCATTTCGAGAGCTCCACCACAGCAGCCTACGGGGCTTAACATCACGGAGCCGGCGGTCTCTTGTCAAAGACAGACATCCGGAACTCCAAGCCGCAAGAGCTTCGATCGCCCCGACGCGGGAGCTTTGATCGCCCCGACGCGGGAGCTTTGATCGCCCCGACGCGGGAGCTTCGATCGCCCCGACGCGGGAGCTTTGATCGCCCCGACGCGGGAGCTTTGATCGCCCCGACGCGGGAGCTTCGATCGCCCCGACACGGGAGCTTTGATCGCCCCGACGCGGGAGCTTTGATCGCCCCGACGCGGGAGCTTTGACCGCCATGTCACGGGGGCTTTGATCGCCCCGACACGGGAGCTTTGATCGCCCCGACGCGGGAGCTTTGATCGCCCCGACGCGGGAGCTTCGATCGCCCCTGACACGGGAGCTTCAATCGCCCCAACACGGGGGCTTTGACCGCCGGCTGTGGGAGCACCAATTGCCCCGACAGATGGTTCAACTGCCCCGACTACAGGAGAAAAATGAGGGAACAAGGTTAGACTTTATTGCATCACAGTGAGGAATGTGGGGAATCCACTGTGGTGGATGTTTACGTTTACTTTTATGTAGTTGTGTATCTTGTTGCTGTTTTAGTCCAGCTCATTAGTAATTTGCATAACACTGTACCTTAATTGGTACAGGTGACAATAAAAGACCTTTGAAACCTTTGAAAACAAAGCTTTTCACTGTATCTCAGTACACTTGACAATAATAAGCCTAAACATAAAGGTCTCCAATGCACACTGGGCACAAACTAAACACCATCATAATGAGAAGAACTGTTCCACTGTTGATGGGAATTTGTCATTGCATCTTATTCTGGTCAAGGCCCTTCTTCAGACTGAGAGTCAGGGATGAGGCAAACGAGAGATAGAGAGGGTGATATAAGAACTGCAGATGCTGGTTTACACTGAAGATGGGCCCAAAACGTCACCCATTCCTTCTATTCAGAGATGACACCTAACTTACTCCAGCATTTTGCATCTATCTTTGGTGTAAATCAGCATCTGCAGTTCCTTGCTATACATTTTCCCATTTGCAAACCGTTCAGGTTACAAAGAGATCCCAGGAAGTGAACCCAGTCACAATCCAGGGATGAGCTAATAGACAATAGACAATAGGTGCAGGAGTAGGCTATTTGGCCCTTCGATCTAGCACTGCCATTCAATGTGATCAAGGTTGATCATCCCCAATCAGTACCCCGTTCCTGCCTTCTCCTCATATCCCCTGGCTACGCTATCTTTAAGAGCCCTATCTAGCTCTCTCTTGAAAGTATCCACCACGCTCTGAGGCACAGAATTCCACAGAATTCATAACTCTCTGTGTGAAGAAGTGTTTCCTTGTCTCTGTTCTAAATGGCTGACCGCTTATTCTTAAACAGCGGCCCCTAGCTTTGGATTCCCCCAACATAGGGAACATGTTTCCTGCCTCTAGTGTGTCATAACCCTTAATAATCTTATATGTTTCAATAATAGCCCCTCTCACCCTTCTATTCTCCAGAGTATAGAAGCCCAGCCGCTCCATTCCCTCAGCATACAACAGTCCCGCCATCCTGGGCATTAACCTGGTAAACCTTCCCTCAATAGCAAGAATGTCCTTCCTCAAATGAGGGGACCAAAACTGCACACAATACTGTGAAAGTTAGTGCGGTTATCCTACATCTTATTGAGCTTATTTAGTTGTATTTGCTATTTCACTTCGGAGTCACGTGAGTGACTACGTGAAGACCCCGCCAGGACGCATGCGCGACATATCGTCGAACGCATTGCGGAAGCGACAGTCGGGAGGAGCGCCGCTCCTCCAGCGCGAATTTTGAAAAATTACTGAAGGTAAGTCTTACCTTTTCTGGTGAGCGTGGCGACTCGGTGTAATTTCTTTTTCAGGAGGAAGCACCATGGAGTCGCGCAGGGGGGAGCAGCAGCTAATACCGCTGCTGTGGAAGCAGCCAGCAGCGTGCCGTCTCTCCAGAGCTGCAGGTGCTGCCAGCAGCTGCCGGCTTCTCGCCGCTACAGACCGCAGGTGCGCCGCGGTCGGCGGCAAAACCACCCGGAAGTCGGACAGGTCCGTGGACTTGGCTGGGTCCGGACCTGAAGACACCCCGTTCACAGATAGCGACGGCGGGCGTCTTTTCCCACGGGAGCGGGTGGGGAGCAGTGCTCCAGCGTGACCTGCTTATGCAGGGGCAGAGTCACAGTGGGTCTCTTCGCAGACCCACGGCAGGATCCTTTCAAGGACTGCCAAATGTCTCGCCCTCTTCGCAGGGGAGCATTAGGGGTCAGAGCTGGGCTGACCCTGAAGAAGGGGCAATGGCTGAACAGTCAACTGTGAGGGGTGCCAGAAGAGAGAGCAGCAGAAGATTGTGGGACACATGCTGCATCAACTCAAGAAGGACTGCCTATACAAAGCTGCAAGCCAGTACAAAATACATGGCTACAAAACAGCTACAGGAGCAAGCCATTAACTTTATGGCTGGGAAGTACATTGCTCCAGAGAACTCAATTTCTCTTAAAGTACCAGCAGTCTATGACCCCATCTGGGGCAACAGGAGCCCATCTATAAGGAGCCAGGAGGTGAAGCTCCAGAGGAAACTGCTGGCTGCTAAAATCACAGCAGTACCAGGACAACTGATGGGGTTGATTTGCCTGAAGAGTTACGTGATGCTCTAGCAGACTGTGTAATACTCAGTGGAGATTTACAGTTACAGGAAGAGCATCATCAAGAAGTGCGGAATTATGCAAGACAAGTAGCACACAGGCGCCAAAATTGCTGTTGGGGACCTCCCGAAGCAGGTGAAAGACCTGCATGAGGAAGCCAAGGCTATAGGCCTGATCAAGGTGCCAAGCACCTCTAAAACCCACTATCAACAGCGGCAGCACCCCTACACACCCACCAGACATCGGTGCTATGGAAGACCATCTGGTGGTGAAAGCTCGAAGGCCGGCCCACCTGCACAGCGGTCTTTCAGACCATGGCCCAGCCCGGCCTTCATGGAAAATGCGCCAACCCCACAACGCAGCAACACAATACCAGAAGAAACAACTGCGGAGACAACCCACACAACACCGGTAACCATGGAGGTAGGTGGGTCTGGTTGTCTTAAAAAACATTGCATGTCCGATTCATTAAAGTTGGGGGACGGTTGCACTTGTTTCATCATGTGTGCTGCACTTTTACCTCTGAACTTTTACATACTCGGAAGTATTCAGAATTACAAAATTGAATTTGTATACGAACTACCGTCCCAGTTCAGCATACGCCTAGCAGGAAGTTCATACTTCACAAAAAGAGAGAACAGCAGGCCATGCTGAACTGTTAAGACTAAACACAAAAGGGATTGAGAAAACAATCAGAGAATTTCAAGAGTTCGTATCAAATATATTTATAAAAAACTAAAAAGATGGTTGCCGTATCATTACAGATTTGACCGAACTAAATACTTCCGTTCAGTATGCCCATTTCAAAATAGACACGTTTGTCACACACAGGGTCATCGTAAATACCTGAAATTTATCTGGATGGGACAGCAATGGCAGTATGCCTTATCCAATGGGTTGTCATCAGCACCCAGGCTATTACAAATTTATTAAAACCAGCTTTAGCATACTTAAAGAAACATAACCATATCGTCATGGCTTACCTTGATGATATTCTCATTGTAGGTGAAAATTGGAGCTGGCTACATTGGTGGTATCAGCCACAACACAGAGATTTAACGTACATCCAGATAAATCAAAATTGGAACCCTCCACTACCATGGATTATTTGGGGTTCACTATTGACTCTGTTCATATGTCTATCACCTTGCCACCAAACAAAGTGACAGACTGATGGGAGTATGCAAAAGCCTCACTAGCATCAGGGAACCATCCATTCGGCAAGGAGCAAGAGTGATTGGGAATTGGTGGCTGCGTTCCCAGCAGCACAATTGGACCACTCCATTATTAAAACCTGGAAGAGGGAAATTTTAGCTCTCAAAAATCATACAGGCCATTTCAATAGGCCTATGCAACTACCAGGGAAAGTAAATTAGAATTAAACTGGTGGATAGAAATGTTCCATATTATCCTAACCCCATCACCCCATTCTATATCCCTAGGGTACATTACAGACTGATGCCAGTGCTAAAGGTTGGGGAGCAACTAATACCACCACAAGTTGTGGTGGCAGATGAGTGCACAAAAATTATTCTGTTTAAAGCACTAGGAATTAATTATCTAGAAATGCTGGGAGCGTTTCATGGACTCAGGGCCTACTGCTCAGATGAGCACCAGTTGCATGTACGGTACAGATTGATACCACACTGGGGCCTATATATAATCATATGGGTGAAATAAAGTCGATATCATGTGATGAATTGCCTAATAATATCTGGCACTGGTGTCTGGGAGAGAGATTTGGATCTCAACCACTTACCTTCCAGGTAAGCTAAATACAGTGGCAGACATCAGGTCACGTAAATTCAACGACAACATTAAATGGATGTTGGATCGGAAAGTGTTTACAGATATTATAGGACATATGGTTATGTATGGGACACCAGATATCGACCTTTTTTCCATCCGGACTAATTCACCAACTACCAACATATGTTGCTTGGGAACCAGACCCAGGGGCAGCAGCGATGGACGATTTCTCGCTGCATTGGGGGGGGGGGGGGGGGATTTGTTTTGCTATGCATTAACCCCTTCTGCCTCATCAGGCGAGTCTTACAATAATTAAACAAGACGCCGCAACGGGTACCATGGTTCCCAACAGTACAAAGATGGTCTCAGAACCCTGCATCTGGATCAACAACGGCCAAGGAGGTTGGCACACCCCGTGCGGGAAAGTATCCGTGCCATGACTGTATGAACTTGTTGATTTGCAGTTTCTGAACAGGCCATTTCTGGGATACGGACTCTCCGACAGGACGATCAATGCCATCTCAGCGTCGAGCAGGGAGTCCACGAGAAGACAGTACCTGACATATGTCAGGAAATGGGAAGTGTTCTGCACCAGGACGAACACTACATATGACTCAGCCACCAACACTGAAGTGCTGGAGTTCTGGCCACCCTTCATTTCGATGAAGGATTGAGTTACAGTGCCATTATTGTGCAAGGAGTGCCCTATCTAATATCTGGGCAGAGGGAGTGATCACCTGGCTATAGGATCACACCCACTAGTACCTAAACGAATGAGGGGTATTTGTACTCTATTCCCCCCAGACCCAGATACACCCATATATGGGACATAGGTAGTACACCATGTTACGAGGATGGACACCAATATCGGGGCTCACTCTGGACAAACTAATATCCTAGATGGGAATGATTATGGCACTTGGATCAGCACAACGGGTCCAGTCCTTACACAAGCTAGAATAGGACGTCATGTCTGTCACAAATGGCAGATAACCTGCTACATACAAGGGTACTTAAACTAGACTGACCCGGTTCCTTTGGCCAATATTAGAGTTCTGGCCTATCCTGCAGATAGTCGGCCCTGCGTAGTGACACATACTTTCCAATATATAGTCACCAAGACACTTATGGGCACAGAGAGAGCTTTCTCATTAGCCATAAATGCCCTCACCTAAGGTCACAGTGCAAACCATATCCAGATGGTTCGGGTGGTATTACGTGCAGTGGTGAATACTAATGTTTCAAATCTCACTCCAACAGGGCTGCATCTACATCGGACGCTAGGATGATGGGAGTTCCTATGGACCACATCCTTGCCACAGCGGGGTGGAGCAATGAACGCATTCAATGCTTTATAATAAACCCGTGGCCGATCCTGAGACGTTTGCAGGGAAAAATTAAGTTCTGTAAAATAAATTACCCAATGTGGGGCATATTATTTTAGGTATGAATAATACCTTTAGTGTTTTTCAGCACAGTGTCGTGTGTGAAATACGTTCATCCTCCGTCCCAGAATGGCAGTGTGTGAGCATGGTCTCGTTCCAGGGCATGAAATCACAGAGCTTTGAAATCTTCACGTAGTCACTCACGTGACTCCGAAGTGAAATAGTAAGATTAAATGAGAACTTACCAGTTTGAAGTTTGATCTTTATTTTATGAGGAGTTACGATGAGGGATTACGTGCCCTCCGCTCCCAAAACCCTCTATTATAAAGTTCAACTGGTATGGAAGTTCTCTCTTATCTTACTATATTAGTCTACTCTGGTATCCGTGATTTCACACCACTGCTTTGAAGAATGTCGCGCATGCGTCCTGGCGGGGTCTTCACGTAATCCCTCATCGTAACTCCTCATAAAATAAAGATCAAACTTCAAACTGGTAAGTTCTCATTTAATCTTACTATTAACCTCCATATTGTACACAGCATGCTGGTAACAGTTTAAAATATTGGCCAATTTAGAAGGCTGCAAAAGCCTGTGAATCCTGAACAGAGCTTGTAATAAACGACCTTCGCTGTCTCAATGAGAATAGAGATAAGGGATGTTCCCGGGCGTCTGGAACTCCAACATTGATACCAGCAAGCTGTAAGAAGAACAATAGGCCTGCTCTTACCTTTGCAGCTGCTCTGTTTCCAAGACTAATATTTTATACTTTGTTTCTTCCCCTAATGTAACTGAGGGGATTCATTGTGTTTAACTGAAGCTTCTTCGTTGTTAACCTTGTGCTTATGGCTGTTTTATTAGTATAAAGATGTGTGTAAAATCCTCTGTATCATCAGTCTGAACAGCGCAAGCCTTTGGTGTGAATGCTCTGTAAACATCACTGGCCGTTTTTCTATTTCACCTTGGTGACATAGTAAAGATTTTTGACAGAGATTTTTGACTCTTTGATTTATTCTACCATCTGAGTGGTGAACTTTAACAATACTCCAGGTGTGGTCCCTGGAGCCTGGAGCCCAATAAAACTGCAGAAGGACCTCTTTGCTCCTATACTCAACTCCTCTTGTTATGAAGGCCATTCGCTTTCTTCACTGCCTGCTGTACCTGCATGCTTATTTTCATTGACTGATGAACAAAGACCCCCAGATTCCGTTGTACTTCCCCTTTTCCCAACTTGACACCATTTAGATAATAATCTGCCTTCCTGTCTTTGCTACCAATGTGGATAACCTCACATTTATCCACATTAAACTGCAGCTACCATGCATCTGCCCACTCACCCGACCTGTCCAAGTCACCCTGCATTCTCATAGCATCTTCCTCACAATTCACACTGCCTCCTAGCTTTGTGTCATCTGCAAATTTGCGAATGTTAGATTGATCTAAATCATTGATGTATATAGTAAATAGCTGCGGGTCTCAGCACCGAGCCTTGCGGTACCCCACTAGTCACTGCCCGCCATTCTGAAAGTGATCCATTAATCCCTACGCTTTGTATCTTGTCTGCCAACCAATTTTCTATCCATGTCAGCACTCTACCCCCAATGCTATGTTCCCTAATTTGTCCACAAATCTCCTATGTGGGACCTTATCCAATACTTTCCGAAAGTCCAGGTATACTCCATCCACTGGCTCTCCCTTGTACATTTTCATAGTTACATCCTTAAAAAATTCCAGAAGTTTTATCAAGCATGGTTTCCCCTTTGTAAATCCATGCTTACTCCGACTGCTGTTACTGCTATCCAAATGCTGCTATTTCATCTTTTATAGTTGACTCCAGCATCTTCCCCACCACCGATGTCAGGCTAACTGATCTATAATTCCCTGTTTTCTCTCTCCCGCCTTTCTTAAAAAGTGGGATAACATTAGCTACCCTCCAATCCACAGGAACTGATCCTGAATCTATTGAACATTGGAAAATGATCACCAATGCATCCACTATTTCTAGAGTCACATCCTTAAGCTCCCAGGGATGCAGACCACCAGGCCCTGAGGATTTATCACCCTTCAGTCCCATCATGCCACCAAACAACATTTCCTGCCTAATGTGGATTTCCTTCAGTTGCTCTGTCACCCCAGATCCTCTGGCTACTACTACATCAGGAAGATTGTTTGTGTACTCCTTAGATAAGACAGATCTAAAGTACCTGTTCAATTCATCTGCCGTTGTACTTCTCTTTTATTTTTAAACAGTCCCTGACATCCCTTGTCAGCCATAGTCACTCCTTATTCCCCTTGGAATCTTTCTTCCTCTTTGGAATGAACTGATCTGGCACCTTCTGTATTATTCCCAGAAATGCCTGCCATTGTTGTTCCACTGTCATCCCTGCTAGGGTATCTTTCCAGTCAACTTTGGCCAGCTCCTCCCTCATGGCTCCATGGTCCCCTTTATTCAACTGTAACACTGACACCACCAATTTACCCTTCTCCCTCTCCAATTGTAGATTAAACTTGACCATATTATGTTCACTACCTCCTAATGGTTCCCTAACCTCAAGTTCCTTTATCAAATCCGGTTCATTACATAACACTAAATCCAGAATTGACTGCTCCCTCGTAGGCTCCAATACAAGCTGCTCTAAAAATCCATCACAGAGGCACTCCACAAACTCCCTTTCTTGGGGTCCAGTATCAACCTGATTTTCTCAGTCTACCTGCATGTTGAAATCTCCCATAACAACCATAGCATTACCTTTATTACATGCCAATTTTAACTCCTGAATCAACTTACACCCTATATTCAGGCCACTGTTTGGGGACCTGTAGATAAGTCTCATTAGGGTCTTTTTACCCTTACACTTCCTTAGTTCTATCCATACTGACTCCACATCTCCTGTTTCAATGTCCTTGCAAAGGACTGTATTTCATTCCTCACCAACAGAGCTACCCCACCCTCTCTGCCCACCTGTCTGCCTTTTCGATAGGAGGTATACCCTTGAATATTCAGTTCCCATCCCAGGCCCTCTTCAACCATATAACCATATAACAATTACAGCACAGATACAGGCCATCGCGCCCTTCTTGTCCGTGCCAAACACTTAGTCTCACATGGTCCCATCTACCTGCACTCAGACCATAACCCTCCATTCCTTTCCCATTTATATACCTATCCACTTTATTTTTAAATGATAAAATCGAACCTGCCTCCACCACTTCTACTGGAAGCTCATTCAACACACCTACCACTCTCTGAGTAAAGAAGATGCCCCTCGTGTTACCCCTAAACTTCTGTCCCTTAATTCTCAAATCACGTCCTCTTGTTTGAATCTTCCCTAATCTCAATGGAAAAAGCTTATCCACGTCAACTCTGTCTATCCCTCTCATAATTATAAAGACCTCAATCAAGTCCCCCCTTAACCTTCTGCGCTCCAAAGAATAAAGACCTAACTTGTTCAACCTTTCTCTATAACTTAGGTGCTGAAACCCAGGCAACATTCTAGTAAATCTCCTCTGTACTCTCTCTCAATTTTGTTGACTTCTTTCCTATAATATGGTGACTAAAATTGTACACCATACTCCAGAATTGGCCTCACCAATGCCTTGTACAATTTTAACATTACATCCCAACCTCTATACTCAATGCTCTGATTTATAAAGGCCAGTACACCAAAAGCTTTATTTACCACCCTATCTACATGAGATTCCACCTTCAGGGAACTATGCATAGTTGTTCCTAGATCCCTCTGTTCAACTGCATTCCTCAATTCCCTACCATTTACCATGTATGTCCTATTTTGATTTGTCCTGCCAAGATGTAACACCTCACACTTATCAGCATTAAACTCCATCTGCCATCTTTCAGTCCACTCTTCCAAATGGCCTAAATCTTTCTGTTGACTTGAAAATTGACTTCATTTTCCACAACACCACCTATCTTTGTATCATCTGCATACTTACTAATCCAATTTACCACACCATCACCCAGATCATTGATGTATATGACAAACAACAGTGGACCCAACACAGATCCTGAGGCACCCACTGGTCACGGCTTCCAACCTGACAAACAGCCATCCACCATACTCTCTGGCATCTCCCCTTCAGCCACTGTTCAATCCATCTTGCACTCCACCATTAATACCCGATAATTGACCTTCTTAACCAACCTTCCATGTGGAACCTTGTCAAGGCCTTACTGAAATCCATATAGACAACATCCACTGCTTTACCCTCATCAATTTCCCTAGTAACCCCTTCACAAATTTCAAATTAGTCACCATGACCTTCCACACACAAATCCATGTTGACTGTTTCTAATCAGATCCAGTTTATCCAGATGCTTTTACGTATTATCTCTAAGTATCCTTTCCATTAATTTGTCCACCACGTCAAACTAACAGGTCTATAATTGCTAGGTTTACTATTAAAACCCTTTTTAAACAATGGAACAATATGCGCGGTACGCCAATCCTCCGGCACCATTCCCATTTCTAATGACATTTGAAATATTTCTGCCATAGCCCCTGCTATTTATACACTAACTTCCCTCAATGTCCTAGGGAATACCATGTCAGGGCCTGGCGATTTATCCACTATTTTTCAAAAGTGTCAGTACTTCCTCTTCTTTGATCCTCATAGTTTCCATAGCTACTCTACTTGTTTTCCTTACCTCACATAATAGTAAGATTAAATGAGAACTTACCAGTTTGAAGTTTGATTCTTATTTTGTGAGGAGTAAGATAAGAGAACTAACATACCAGTTGACCTTTATAATAGAGGGTTGGGAGCGGAGGGCACGTAATCCCTCATCGTAACTCCTCATAAAGTAAGGATCAAACTTCAAACTGGTAAGTTCTCATTTAATCTTACTACGGAGTCACGGGAGTGACTACGTGAAGACTTCAAAGCTCTGTGATTTCATGCCCTGGAAACGAGTCCATGCTCACACACTGCTATAATAACCAATGGAGGAATTATGTTAACGTATTTCAGACTTGAAACAGTGCTGAAAAGCAATAATGTATTTATTTAACAAATAATAATAATAACCCCTAACTTCAGGGAAAATTATAATACAGAACTCAAAATGGTGTCTGCAAATATCTCAGGCGTGGCCACAGGTTTGTTATAAAACCGCTGGAAGGAGCAAGGATGTGGTCCATAGGAACTTCCATCATCCTTGCTGCCGATGTAGGTGCAGCCCTGGTGGAATGAGATTTAAAAACATCAGTGTCCACCCTGCTGCACCTGATACCACCCTAAGCCATCATGAGATGGTCTGCACGGTTACTCTTTGATGAAAACGTTTACGGCTTATGAATAGAGCAATTTCCGTGCCCCTGAGACTTTTGGTGACCTCCAGGTAATGTAGAAGGTGGGTCACTGTACATAGGTGACTATCTACGGGATAAGCCAGGAACTCCAATTTGAGGCCAGATGATCCAGGCCTGTTCTTTTTAAGTAACTCATAAATATGAAAGGTTATCTTATTTTGGGATGTTACCATGGCGCCCAGTCTTAGGTTGTGCAGAGACTGGACCCACTGCGATGTTACAAGAGCCATCAGAATCACCATTTTATACGTGAGTTTAGTTAGTGAAAGGGACGTGGCTAGTGCCCAATCTCTGAGCAGAGTTCGGACAATGCCAATATCGCAGGTCTGGGAATATCGAGGTCTGGGGAGATTTGAGTTGAAAATACCCCTGATAAGTTTAGACACCAGAGGGGGTGAGAATCCTACTCCATGGTGTTCTTCTAGCACAATTGGTGGCACTATAGCTCAAGCCTTCATCGAAATGTAGGCTCGCCAAGAACTCCAGCACATCCGTAATGGTGGCTGTGTTGTAAGTAGTGTTTGTCCTGGTACAAAATACCTTCCATTTTTTGAAATAGGTGAGGTACTGTTTCCTGGTCGACTCTCTGCATGATGCCGTGATGATGTTCATAGTTCGGACCGACAGTCCAAATTCCAGGAGTGGTCTTTTCAAATCCAGCAAACCAATAGGTTAATTCAGTCATGGCACGGGTGCATCTCCCCTGTCACAGTATGTACCAGCAAACTTGGGCATTTGCAGATTGAAATACAGGGTTCTGAGACCATGTCGAGTACCAGAGGGATCCATGGCTGAGTAGGCCAATCGGGTACTACCAAAATACCTGATGCGGAGTCTTGTTGAATTTTTCGCCAAACCCGACTGATGAGGCAGAAGGGGGGAAATGAATAGAAAAACAGATCCCCCTAGTGGAGCGAGAAAGCGTCCATCGCTACTGCCCCAGGATCTGGTTCCCATGCAACATATGTTAGTATCTGGTGATTAAGTCTCGATGCAAAAATGTCGATATTTGGCGTTCCATAACGAGCTACAATGTCAGCAAATACCTGGTGGTCCCAACATGCATTCGGTGTTGTCATTGAATTTGCGTGACCTGGTGTCCGCCACTTTATTGAGCTTATCCGGAAGGTAAGTAGCTGATATCCAAATGTTTATTTTTATGCACCAGTGCCAGATTGAATTGGCCAATTCATCACAAGATATCGACTTAATTACACCCATATGATCAATGCATGCCACCACGGTGGTATTATCAATTTGTAGGCAAACATGCAGATGGTGCATGTCTGAACAGTAAGCCGGAAGTCCGTAAAATGCTCCCAACATCTTTAAATGATTGTGTTAAAGAAGGAACTGCAGATGGTGGAAAATCGAGGGTACACAAAAGGGTGGAGAAACTCAGCGGGTGCAGCAGCATCTAAGGAGTGAAGGAGATAGGCAACGTTTCGGGCCAAAACCCTTCTTCAGAATTATTGGGGGGGGGGGGGGAGGGGGGGGGGGCGGGGAGAAGAAAGGAAAAAGGAGGAGGCGGAGCCCGAGGACTGAGGGAGAGGTGGGAAGGGGAGGACACAGCAAGGGTTAACAGAATTGAGAAAATTCAATGTTCAAGCACAGAGGATGCAGACTCTCCAAGCGAAATATGAGGTGCTGTTCCTCCAATTTGCGGTGTTGCTCACTCTGGCCGTGGAGGAGGCCCAGGACAGAGAGGTCAGATACGGAATGGGAGGGGAAGTGCTGAGCCACTGGGAGGCCGGGTTGGTTATTGCGGACCGAGCGGAGGTGTTCGGCGAAACGATCGCCAAGCCTCCGCTTGGTCCCACCGATACAGATCAGCTGGCATCTACAGCAGCGGATGCAGTAGATGAGGTTGGAGGAGGTGCAGGTAAACATCTGTCGGACCCAGTGTCTGAAGTAAGGTTAACTTGTGTGCATTCCATCTACCACCGCAACTGAAGGTGGTATTGGTTGCTCCCCAGCCACGAGCGCTGTTGTCAGTTTGTAACACAACCGAAGGGTTTGTGACTATGATAGGATTAGAGCAATGTCAAACATTGCTAATCCACCATCGCAATTCCAATTTTGCTTTGGCTGGTAACTGCATTGGCCTGTCAAAATGGCCTGCATGGTGTTTGAGTGCTGCAATTTTGGCCCTCTGTAAATTTTGGTAATGTAAGGGTGCAAATTGTGTGGCTGGAAAGGCAGCCACGAGCTTCCCAATTACCCTGGCTACTTGCCGAATAGATGGTTTACTGACACAAACAAGGCTGTTGCATGCCTCAATCAAGTCTGTTGCTTTGTCCTTTGGCAAAGTGACAGACATATGAACAGAGTCAATCATGAATCCCAAATAGTCCATAGTCACATAAGGCATTAACTTTGTTTGGATGGATGATAAATCCCAATTTTTGAAATAGGAGCATGGTGGTTGAGACAGCCAATGAGGCCAACTCCAAAGTTTTCCCCACAATTAGGATGTCATCGAGATATGCCATGACAATATGTTTTTGTTTCCGAAGAAACGCCAATGCCGTTTTCAATATTTTAGTAAATAGTCTGGGGCTGATGTTAATCCATTAGGCAGCGCTTTATACTGCCAGAGCTGCTCCATCCAGATAAATTTCAAATATCTACGGTGATCTTTCTCTATTGGTACTGAGTAGTATGCATCTTTTAGTTGTTTGACAGTAACAAAAGTTTCAATTTTGAAGTGGGTGTACTGCACAAAGTATTCAGTTGTGTCAAATCAATAATGATGCGGCATCTGCCATCTTTTTTGATTTTGGTGAAGATGTTTGGTACAAACTAAAGAGATTCATGTTTGATTTTCTCAATTACTCCTTTTGTATGTTGTCTTAACACTTCCGCATGACCTTCCACTTTCTCTTTTTGTGAAAGCACAACTTTCGGCTAGGAGCATGTTGAACCGGAAGGAGGAGTTTGTTAACAAATTCAATTTTGTATCCCTGAATACTGTGCAGTATGAAAGGATCAGAAGTTATAGAAATCCAGGCATCCCTAAACAAGTGTAAACTTCCCCCAACCTGAGAAGAAGTTACACATGCTCTGTTCCGGGGGAAACCAGACCCACCTACCTCCACGGTTACCGGTGGTGCTGTGTTAGTTTTCTCCGTCCTTGGTTCCTGGGAGGTGGAGGCACTGTGGTGTGGGGTTGGCGCATCTTCCAGGAAGGCCGTTCTGGGACATGGCCTAAAAAAGACCTTTGCAAAGGCCTTCGAGCTTTCACCAGCTGTTCTTTCGCTGTGATAACGTGGACTGTTGGTGGATGCATAGGGTGCTGCCGCCGAGTATATGAGGACCTGGTAGCGGCCGGCACTTTAATCATGCCGATGGCCTTTGCCTCTTTGTAGAGGTATTTTACCTGTTTGGGCAGGTTGTCCCTGAACAACAGAGTAGGCGACTGTGCACTGCTGGTTCTGCACAACCCCGTGAACTTTGGGTTTAGTGTAGGTCGGATAACACTCTTCCTGAAACAGTTGATCTCAAACTGTGCATTACAGAAGAATGCCAGGGCATCCTGTTGCTCCTCCAACATATCTTTCCCGTCTACTGACCTGGCAAAAGCTGTAATACCAGAGGCCAGTAGTTTCAGGATTTTCTGCATTTTTACTTTCTGGCTCCTAATGCCAGGACTGATGTTTCCCCAGATGGGGTTATTTGCCGCAGGCATGCTGAGGGAGATGCAGTTTTGTGGAGCTAGATATATGGCTGCCGTGTCGTTCATGGCCTGTTCCTGTAGTTGATTTGTTGTCAGGTAATATATACTGGCTGCCAGCTGTGGCTGCAACGGTAGTCCCTTCTGTGAAGGCATCGCGAACTTGGACACCATACCGAGTAGCTCCTGTTCTTCAGCCAAATCCTCCTGTTCAGAGTCAGCCCAGATCTGACTCCTTATGCTCCCCTGCAAAGAGGGAAGATATTGGCTTAGAAAATACAGCCATCATTTATTAACTATCAGTAATGATCTTTTTTTGAATGATGATGTATAAGGGAACTCTTTGTTCATTTCCCTCTCAAATAATCTGCTGTTTCACATATTATTTCCAAGGATAATTGGGTATTTTTCATCTTTAGCATGTTTGTGCATGTTTAGCAGCGCTGTAAAGGGTGCTGCCGAGGGTCTGCGAGGAGACCCACAGTGACCAGACTCTTGCTGGATGCGGGATAAGCGACCGCTGTCGCTTCTCGCGGGCGGTGAGTCTTCCAGCCTGGACCCTGCCGAGTCAACGGGCTTGCCCGACTTCCGAGTGGCTTTGCCGCCAGTCCGAAGTGCTCCTGCTGGGCTGTTGCGATGTGAAGTCGGGAGCTGCCGTTTGAACAATGAGCAGCTCTGGAGAAGCCGGCCGCTGCTGACTGCCCGCGTTCCCGTGGTCCTCCACAGCCAGTCTCGAAGCGGTCCGTTTGGACTTAGTGAGTGACGTCCATGATGGGAGTACTCTGTAAGAAAAACCACAACAGAGTGCCTGCAAAACGACCTCAGAATAGTAAAAACTCACCTGTAGATCCGTTTTAAACTTACCGGTGGAGGAGCGACCCTCCTCCCTGCCTGTCGCTTCACAAGGCGTTCGACGATATGTCGAGCATGCATGCTGGCGGGGTCTTCACGTAGTCACTCACGTGACTCCAAAGTAAAATTCAATATCCTTCTCCTTGGTGAATACCGAAGAAAATAAATTGTTCAATATCTTCCATTTCTCTTTTGGCTCTGCAGATAGCTGTCCACTCTGACTCTCCAATGGACCAATTTTATCCCTCGTTACCCTTTTGCTATTTATATAGCTGTAGAAACCCTTTGAATTTACTTTCACCTTACTTGCCAAAGCAACCTCATATCTTCTTTTAGCTTTTCTAATTTATTTCTTAAGATTCTTTTTATATTCTTTATACTCCTCAAGCACCTCATTTACTCCATGCTGCCTATAATTATTGTAGATCTTTCTCTTTTTCCGAACCAAGTGTCCAATTTCCCATGAAAACCAAGGCTCTTTCCAATTATTACCCTTTCCTTTCAACCGAATAGGGACATAAAGATTCTGTACTCTTAAAATGTCACCTTTAAATGGCCTCCATTTTTCTTCTACATCCTTCCCATAAAACAAAATGTCCCAATTCAGTCCTTTTAAATCCTTTTGCATCTCTTCAAAGTTAGCCTTTCTCCAATCAAAAATCTCAACCCTTGGTCCATTTCTGACCTTCTCCATAATTATATTGAAACTAATGGTATTGTGATCACTGGACCCGAAGTGCTCACCAACACATCACTGGACCCGAAGTGCTCCGCCAGCTGACCCGTCTCATTTCCTAATAGGAGGTCCAGCACTGCCCCTTCTCTAGTGGGTACCTCTATGTATTGTTGCCAAAAAATATCCTGCACACATTTTACAAACTCCAAACCATCCAGCCCTTTTACAGTATGTGTTTCCCAGTCTATCTGTGGAAAATTGAAATCTCCCACAATCACTACCTTGTGCTTACTACTAATATCTGCTATATCCTTACATATTTGCTCTTCCAATTCTCACTGCTCATTAGGCGGTCTATAATACACCCCTATAAGTGTTGCTACACCTTTCCCATTTCTCAGTTCCACCCAAATACCCTCCCTGGATGAGCCCTCTAATCTATCCTGCCAAAGCACTGCTGTAATATCTTCCCTGACAAGCAATGCAACACCTCCACCTCTTGCCCCTCCAATCCTATCGCATCTGAAGCAACGAAATCCTGGAATATTCAGTATGACACAAAGCTGGGTGGCAGTGTGAACTGTGAAGAGGATGCAGGGGGACTTGGACAGGTTGAGTGAGTGGGCAGATGCAGTATAATATAGATAAATGTGAGGTTATCCACTTTGGCGGCAGATTATTATCACTGGATGGGGCCAAGTCACTGGATGGATTCAAGAGAGAGTTAGATAGAGCTCGAGGGGCTAGTGGACAATCAGCCATGATCACAATGCATGGCAGTGTTGGCTCGAAGGGCCGAATGGCCTCCTCCTGCACCTATTTTCTATGTAGGTGCAGGAGGAGGTTCAGAGGCCCACAGGAGCCGTTGGAAGAGGAGGAGGGGGAGGAGCGAAACCCGACCGGTAAGGTTAAAAATCAAGTGCGGGGCTTGTTTTTTCAGAGGCCCACAGGAGCCATTGGAAGAGGAGGAGGGGGAGGAGCGACACTAGACCGCTAAGGTTAAAAATCAAGCACGGGGCTTGTTTTTTCAGAGGCCCACAGGAGCCGTTGGAAGAGGAGGAGGGGGAGGAGCGACACCCGACCGGTAAGGTTAAAAAATCAAGCGCGGGGCTTGTTTTTTCAGAGGCCCACAGGAGCCGTTGGAAGAGAAGGAGGGGGAGGAGCGACACCCGACCGGTAAGGTTAAAAATCAAGCGCGGGGCTTGTTTTTACCTAAATCCATAACATTCCATTTGGAGAAGTGTTTTTTTTTTTGAGGAAGCCGCTGATTGGTGGGAAGTGGACTAGGGAAAGCAGCTGATTGGCAGTCAGATCCCAGCAGTTTGTTGTGTACTTTGTATTGTGTTGATATTGTATCCTGTGTAAGGGGGGCAGTATGAAGGCAAGGGCAGTGTACTGTTGTGGATGTCAGATGTGGGAGGTCAGGGAATCTGATAGCCCTCCAGACATCCACATCTGCACCAGGTGTGTTGAGATGCGGCTCCTAAAGGACTGTGTTAGGAACCTGGAGCAGTAGCTCGGTGACCTCCGTCTGGTCAGGGAGAGTGAGGAGGTAATAGAGAGGAGCTACAGGGAGGTAGTCACTCCCAGACCACAGGAGGCAGACAAGTGGGTCACAGTTAGGAAGGGCAAGGGGCAGAGGCAGGGGCTAGAGAGTACCCCTGTGAGGGAGGGAGAAGAGCCTGATGTTGCGGTACACATAGGTACCAATGACATAGGCAGAAAAAGTGACGAGGTCCTGAAGGGAGAATTTAGGGAGTTGGGGGGAAAGTTAAGGAGAAGGACCAAAAGGGTAATGATTTCAGGATTACTGCCTGTGCCGCGTGACAGTGAGAGTAGGAATGAAATGAGGTGGAGGATAAATGCGTGGCTGAGGGACTGGTGCAGTGGGCAGGGATTCAAGTTTCTTGATCACTGGGACCTCTTTTGGGGAAGGCATGATCTGTACACAAAGGACGGGTTGCACTTGAACCCGAGGGGGACCAATACCCTGGCAGGGAGATTTGCAAAGGCTACTGGGGAGACTTTCAACTAGAAAGGCTGGGGGGAGTGACTCGGGTAGAGGGGGCTAGGGGTGGGGGGCAAGAGGCAGAGAAGAGAAGCACTCGGACCCAAAATGTAGGCGAGAAAGATGAAAAAGATAATAGACAGAGAATAAGGGATGGTGGGTTTCTAAAATGTGTATATTTTAATGCGAGGAGCATTGTAAGTAAGGTGGATGAAGTTAGAGCCGGGATTGACACCTGGAAATATGATGTTGTGGCAATCAGTGAAACATGGTTGCAGGAGGGCTGTGATTGGAAACTAAATATTCCAGGATTTCGTTGCTTCAGGTATGATAGAATTGGAGGGACCAGAGGGGGAGGTGTTGCATTGCTTGTCAGAGAAGATATTACAGCAGTGCTTTGGCGGGATAGATTAGAGGGCTCGTCTAGGGAGGCTATTTGGGTGGAACTGAGAAGTGGGAACGGTGTAGCAACACTTTTAGGGGTGTATTATAGACCGCCAAATGGGGAGCGAGAATTGGGAAGAGCAAATATGTAAGGAGATAGCAGATATTAGTAGTAAGCACAAGGTAGTGATTGTGGGAGATTTCAATTTTCCAAAAATAGACTGGGAAACACATTCTGTAAATGGGCTGGATGGTTTGGAGTTTGTAAAATATGTGCAGGATTGTACAAGGCATTGGCCTCACCAATGCCTTGTACAATTTTAACATTACATCCCAACTTCTATACTCAATGCTCTGATTTATAAAGGCCAGTACACCAAAAGCTTTATTTACCACCCTATCTACATGAGATTCCACCTTCAGGGAACTATGCATAGTTGTTCCTAGATCCCTCTGTTCAACTGCATTCCTCAATTCCCTACCATTTACCATGTATGTCCTATTTTGATTTGTCCTGCCAAGATGTAACACCTCACACTTATCAGCATTAAACTCCATCTGCCATCTTTCAGTCCACTCTTCCAAATGGCCTAAATCTTTCTGTTGACTTTGAAAATTGACTTCATTTTCCACAACACCACCTATCTTTGTATCATCTGCATACTTACTAATCCAATTTACCACACCATCACCAGATCATTGATGTATATGACAAACAACAGTGGACCCAACACAGATCCCTGAGGCACCCCACTGGTCACCGGCCTCCAACCTGACAAACAGCCATCCACCATTACTCTCTGGCATCTCCCCTTCAGCCACTGTTCAATCCATCTTGCTACTCCACCATTAATACCCGATAATTGAACCTTCTTAACCAACCTTCCATGTGGAACCTTGTCAAAGGCCTTACTGAAATCCATATAGACAACATCCACTGCTTTACCCTCATCAATTTCCTTAGTAACCCCTTCACAAATTTCAAGATTAGTCACACATGACCTTCCACACACAAATCCATGTTGACTGTTTCTAATCAGATCCAGTTTATCCAGATGCTTTTACGTATTATCTCTAAGTATCCTTTCCATTAATTTGTCCACCACGTCAAACTAACAGGTCTATAATTGCTAGGTTTACTATTAAAACCCTTTTTAAACAATGGAACAATATGCGCGGTACGCCAATCCTCCGGCACCATTCCCATTTCTAATGACATTTGAAATATTTCTGCCATAGCCCCTGCTATTTATACACTAACTTCCCTCAATGTCCTAGGGAATACCATGTCAGGGCCTGGCGATTTATCCACTATTTTTCAAAAGTGTCAGTACTTAATTCCTCTTCTTTGATCCTCATAGTTTCCATAGCTACTCTACTTGTTTTCCTTACCTCACATAATAGTAAGATTAAATGAGAACTTACCAGTTTGAAGTTTGATTCTTATTTGTGAGGAGTAAGATAAGAGAACTAACATACCAGTTGACCTTTATAATAGAGGGTTGGGAGCGGAGGGGCACGTAATCCCTCATCGTAACTCCTCATAAAGTAAGGATCAAACTTCAAACTGGTAAGTTCTCATTTAATCTTACTACGGAGTCACGGGAGTGACTACGTGAAGACTTCAAAGCTCTGTGATTTCATGCCCTGGAAACGAGTCCATGCTCACACACTGCTATAATAACCAATGGAGGAATTATGTTAACGTATTTCAGACTTGAAACAGTGCTGAAAAGCAATAATGTATTTATTTAAACCAAATAATAATAATAACCCCTAACTTCAGGGAAAATTATAATACAGAACTCAAAATGGTGTCTGCAAATATCTCAGGCGTGGCCACAGGTTTGTTATAAAACCGCTGGAAGGAGCAAGGATGTGGTCCATAGGAACTTCCATCATCCTTGCTGCCGATGTAGGTGCAGCCCTGGTGGAATGAGATTTAAAAAACATCAGTGTCCACCCTGCTGCACCTGATACCACCCTAAGCCATCATGAGATGGTCTGCAACGGTTACTCTTTGATGAAAACGTTTACGGCTTAGAATAGAGCAATTTCCGTGCCCCTGAGACTTTTGGTGACCTCCAGGTAATGTAGAAGGTGGGTCACTGTACATAGGTGACTATTACGGGATAAGCAGGAACTCCCAATTTGAGGCCAGATGATCCAGGCCTGTTCTTTTTAAGTAACTCATAAATATGAAAGGTTATCTTATTTTGGGATGTTACCATGGCGCCCAGTCTTAGGTTGTGCAGAGACTGGACCCACTGCGATGTTACAAGAGCCATCAGAATCACCATTTTATACGTGAGTTTAGTTAGTGAAAGGGACGTGGCTAGTGCCCAATCTCTGAGCAGAGTTCGGACAATGCCAATATCGCAGGTCTGGGAATATCGAGGTCTGGGGAGATTTGAGTTGAAAATACCCCTGATAAGTTTAGACACCAGAGGGTGAGATCCTACTCCATGGTGTTCTTCTAGCACAATTGGTGGCACTATAGCTCAAGCCTTCATCGAAATGTAGGCTCGCCAAGAACTCCAGCACATCCGTAATGGTGGCTGTGTTGTAAGTAGTGTTTGTCCTGGTACAAAATACCTTCCATTTTTTGAAATAGGTGAGGTACTGTTTCCTGGTCGACTCTCTGCATGATGCCGTGATGATGTTCATAGTTCGGACCGACAGTCCAAATTCCAGGAGTGGTCTTTTCAAATCCAGCAAACCAATAGGTTAATTCAGTCATGGCACGGGTGCATCTCCCCTGTCACACAGTATGTACCAGCAAACTTGGGCATTTGCAGATTGAAATACAGGGTTCTGAGACCATGTCGAGTACCAGAGGGATCCATGGACTGAGTAGGCCAATCGGGTACTACCAAAATACCTGATGCGGAGTCTATGTTGAATTTTTCGCCAAACCCGACTGATGAGGCAGAATGGGGGAAAAAATGAATAGAAAAAAACAGATCCCCTAGTGGAGCGAGAAAGCGTCCATCGCTACTGCCCCAGGATCTGGTTCCCATGCAACATATGTTAGTATCTGGTGATTAAGGTTCGATGCAAAAATGTCGATATTTGGCGTTCCATAACGAGCTACAATGTCAGCCAAATACCTGTGGTCCAACATGCATTCGGTGTTGTCATTGAATTTGCGTGACCTGGTGTCCGCCACTTTATTGAGCTTATCCGGAAGGTAAGTAGCTGATATCCAAATGTTTATTTTTATGCACCAGTGCCAGATTGAATTGGCCAATTCATCACAAGATATCGACTTAATTACACCCATATGATCAATGCATGCCACCACGGTGGTATTATCAATTTGTAGGCAAACATGCAGATGGTGCATGTCTGAACAGTAAGCCGAAGTCCGTAAAAATGCACCCAACATCTTTAAATGATTGTGTTAAAGAAGGAACTGCAGATGGTGGAAAATCGAGGGTACACAAAAGGGTGGAGAAACTCAGCGGGTGCAGCAGCATCTAAGGAGTGAAGGAGATAGGCAACGTTTCGGGCCAAAACCCTTCTTCAGAATTATTGGGGGGGGGGGGGGGGGGGGGGGGGGAGGGGGGGGGCGGGGAGAAGAAAGGAAAAAGTGGAGGAGGCGGAGCCCGAGGGACTGAGGGAGAGGTGGGAAGGGGAGGACACAGCAAGGGTTAACAGAATTGAGAAAATTCAATGTTCAAGCACAGAGGATGCAGACTCTCCAAGCGAAATATGAGGTGCTGTTCCTCCAATTTGCGGTGTTGCTCACTCTGGCCGTGGAGGAGGCCCAGGACAGAGAGGTCAGATACGGAATGGGAGGGAAGTGCTGAGCCTCACACACTGGGAGGCCGGGCTTGGTTATTGCGGACCGAGCGGAGGTGTTCGGCGAAACGATCGCCAAGCCTCCGCTTGGTCCCACCGATACAGATCAGCTGGCATCTACAGCAGCGGATGCAGTAGATGAGGTTGGAGGAGGTGCAGGTAAACATCTGTCGACCCAGTGTCTGAAGTAAGTTAACTTGTGTGCATTCCATCTACCACCGCAACTGAAGGTGGTATTGGTTGCTCCCCAGCCACGAGCGCTGTTGTCAGTTTGTAACACAACCGAAGGGTTTGTGACTATGATAGGATTAGAGCAATGTCAAACATTGCTAATCCACCATCGCAATTCCAATTTTTGCTTTGGCTGGTAACCTGCATTGGCCTGTCAAAATGGCCTGCATGGTGTTTGAGTGCTGCAATTTTGGCCCTCTGGAAATTTTGGTAATGTAAGGGTGCAAATTGTGTGGCTGGAAAGGCAGCCACGAGCTTCCCAATTACCCTGGCTACTTGCCGAATAGATGGTTTACTGACGCAAACAAGGCTGTTGCATGCCTCAATCAAGTCTGTTGCTTTGTCCTTTGGCAAAGTGACAGACATATGAACAGAGTCAATCGTGAATCCCAAATAGTCCATAGTCACATAAGGCATTAACTTTGTTTGGATGGATGATAAAATCCCAATTTTTGAAATAGGAGCATGGTGGTTGAGAACAGCCAATGAGGCCAACTCCAAAGTTTTCCCCACAATTAGGATGTCATCGAGATATGCCATGACAATATGTTTTTGTTTCCGAAGAAACGCCAATGCCGTTTTCAATATTTTAGTAAAATAGTCTGGGGCTTGATGTTAATCCATTAGGCAGCGCTTATACTGCCAGAGCTGCTCCATCCAGATAATTTCAAATATCTACGGTGATCTTTCTCTATTGGTACTGAGTAGTATGCATCTTTTAGTTGTTTGACAGTAACAAAAGTTTCAATTTTGAAGTGGGTGTACTGCACAAAGTATTCAGTTGTGTCAAATCAATAATGATGCGGCATCTGCCATCTTTTTTGATTTTGGTGAAGATGTTTGGTACAAACTAAAGAGATTCATGTTTGATTTTCTCAATTACTCCTTTTGTATGTTGTCTTAACACTTCCGCATGACCTTCCACTTTCTCTTTTTGTGAAAGCACAAACTTTCGGCTAGGAGCATGTTGAACCGTAAGGAGGATTTTTTGTTAACAAATTCAATTTTGTATCCCTGAATACTGTGCAGTATGAAAGGATCAGAAGTTATAGAAATCCAGGCATCCCTAAACAAGTGTAAACTTCCCCCAACCTGAGAAGAAGTTACACATGCTCTGTTCCGGGGGAAACCAGACCCACCTACCTCCACGGTTACCGGTGGTGCTGTGTTAGTTTTTTTCTCCGTCCCTTGTTCCTGGGAGGTGGAGGCACTGTGGTGTGGGGTTGGCGCATCTTCCAGGAAGGCGTTCTGGGACATGGCCAAAAAGAGACCTTTGCAAAGGCCTTCGACGCTTTCACCAGCTGTTCTTACGCTGTGATAACGTGGACTGTTGGTGGATGCATAGGGGTGCTGCCCGAGTATATGAGGGACCTGGTAGCGGCCCGGCACTTTAATCATGCCGATGGCCCTTTGCCTCTTTGTAGAGGTATTTTACCTGTTTGGGCAGGTTGTCCCTGAACAACAGAGTAGGCGACTGTGCACTGCTGGTTCTGCACAACCCCGTGAACTTTGGGTTTAGTGTAGGTAGGATAACACTCTTCCCTGAAACAGTTTGATCTCAAACTGTGCATTACAGAAGAATGCCAGGGCATCCTGTTGCTCCTCCAACATATCTTTCCCGTCTACTGACCTGGCAAAAGCTGTAATACCAGAGGCCAGTAGTATTCAGGATTTTCTGCATTTTTACTTTCTGGCTCTCTAATGCCAGGACTGATGTTTCCCCATATGGGGTTATTTGCCGCAGGCATGCTGAGGGAGATGCAGTTTTGTGGAGCTAGATATATGGCTGCCGTGTCGTTCATGGCCTGTTCCTGTAGTTGATTTGTTGTCAGGTAATATATACTGGCTGCCAGCTGTGGCTGCAACGGTAGTCCCTTCTGTGAAGGCATCGCGAACTTGGACACCATACGAGTAGCTCTGTTCTTCAGCCAATCCTCCTGTTCAGAGTCAGCCCAGATCTGACTCCTTATGCACACCCTGCAAAGAGGGAAGATATTGGCTTAGAAAATACAGCCATCATTTAATTAACTCTCAGTAATGATCTTTTTTTGAATGATGATGTATAAGGGAACTTTGTTCATTTCCCTCTCAAATAATCTGCTGTTTCACATATTATTTCCAAGGATAATTGGGTATTTTTCATCTTTAGCATGTTTGTGCATGTTTAGCAGCGCTGTAAGTGGGGGGGGGGGGGTGCTGCCGAGGTCTGCGAGAGGGAAAAGAAAAATAAAAAAAGGAGACCCACAGTGACCATGACTCTTGCTGGATGCGGGATAAGCGACCACTGTCGCTTCCCGCAGGCGGTGAGTCTCCCAGCCTGGCCCCTGCCCGAGGTCAACGGGCTTGCCGACTTCCGAGTGGCTTTGCCGCCAGTCCGAAGTGCTCCTGCTGGGCTGTTGCGATGTGAAGTCGGGAGCTGCCGTTTGAACAATGAGCAGCTCTGGAGAAAGCCGGCCGCTGCTGACTGCCCGCGTTCCCGTGGTCCTCCACAGCCAGTCTCGAAGCGGTCCGTTTGGACTTAGTGAGTGACGTCCATGATGGGAGTACTCTGTAAGAAAAACCACAACAGAGTGCCTGCAAAACGACCTCAGAATAGTAAAAACTCACCTGTAGATCCGTTTAAACTTACCGGTGGAGAGGAGCGACCCTCCTCCCTGCCTGTCGCTTCACAAGGCGTTCGACGATATGTCGAGCATGCATGCTGGCGGGGTCTTCACGTAGTCACTCACGTGACTCCAAAGTAAAATTCAATATCCTTCTCCTTGGTGAATACCGAAGAAAATAAAGTTCAATATCTTCCATTTCTCTTTTGGCTCTGCAGATAGCTGTCCACTCTGACTCTCCAATGGACCAATTTTATCCCTCGTTACCCTTTTGCTATTTATATAGCTGTAGAAACCCTTTGAATTTACTTTCACCTTACTTGCCAAAGCAACCTCATATCTTCTTTTAGCTTTTCTAATTTATAGTTCTTAAGATTCTTTTTATATTCTTTATACTCCTCAAGCACCTCATTTACTCCATGCTGCCTATAATTATTGTAGATCTTTCTCTTTTTTTCCGAACCAAGTGTCCATATTTCCCATGAAAACCAAGGCTCTTTCCAATTATTACTCTTTTCCTTTCAACCGAATAGGGTAACATAAAGATTCTGTACTCTTAAAATGTCACCTTTAAATGGCCTCCATTTTTCTTCTACATCCTTCCATAAAACAAAATGTCCCAATTCAGTCCTTTTTAAATCCTTTTGCATCTCTTCAAAGTTAGCCTTTCTCCAATCAAAAATCTCAACCCTTGGTCCATTTCTGACCTTCTCCATAATTATATTGAAACTAATGGTATTGTGATCACTGGACCCGAAGTGCTCACCAACACATCACTGGACCCGAAGTGCTCCGCCAGCTGACCCGTCTCATTTCCTAATAGGAGGTCCAGCACTGCCGCCCATTCTCTAGTGGTACCTCTATGTATTGTTGCCAAAAAATATCCTGCACACATTTTACAAACTCCAAACCATCCAGCCCTTTTACAGTATGTGTTTCCCAGTCTATCTGTGGAAAATTGAAATCTCCCACAATCACTACCTTGTGCTTACTACTAATATCTGCTATATCCTTACATATTTGCTCTTCCAATTCTCACTGCTCATTAGGCGGTCTATAATACACCCCTATAAGTGTTGCTACACCTTTCCCATTTCTCAGTTCCACCCAAATACCCTCCCTGGATGAGCCCTCTAATCTATCCTGCCAAAGCACTGCTGTAATATCTTCCCTGACAAGCAATGCAACACCTCCACCTCTTGCCCCTCCAATCCTATCGCATCTGAAGCAACGAAATCCTGGAATATTCAGTATGACACAAAGCTGGGTGGCAGTGTGAACTGTGAAGAGGATGCAGGGGGACTTGGACAGGTTGAGTGAGTGGGCAGATGCAGTATAATATAGATAAATGTGAGGTTATCCACGTTGGCGGCAGATTATTATCACTGGATGGGGCCAAGTCACTGGATGGATTCAAGAGAGAGTTAGATAGAGCTCGAGGGGCTAGTGGACAATCAGCCATGATCACAATGAATGGCAGTGTTGGCTCGAAGGGCCGAATGGCCTCCTCCTGCACCTATTTTCTATGTAGGTGCAGGAGGAGGTTCAGAGGCCCACAGGAGCCGTTGGAAGAGGAGGAGGGGGAGGAGCAAAAGCCGACCGGTAAGGTTAAAAATCAAGTGCGGGGCTTGTTTTTTCAGAGGCCCACAGGAGCCATTGGAAGAGGAGGAGGGGGGAGGAGCGACACTAGACCGCTAAGGTTAAAAATCAAGCACGGGGCTTGTTTTTCAGAGGCCCACAGGAGCCGTTTAAAAGAGGAGGGGGAGGAGCGACACCCGACCGGTAAGGTTAAAAAATCAAGCGCGGGGCTTGTTTTTTTCAGAGGCCCACAGGAGCCGTTGGAAGAGAAGGAGGGGGAGGAGCGACACCCGACCGGTAAGGTTTAAAAATCAAGCGCGGGGCTTGTTTTTAACCTAAATCCATAACATTCCATTTGGAGAAGTGTTTTTTTTTTGAGGAAGCCGCTGATTGGTGGGAAGTGGACTAGGGAAAGCAGCTGATTGGCAGTCAGATCCCAGCAGTTTGTTGTGTACTTTGTATTGTGTTGATATTGTATCCTGTGTAAGGGGGGCAGTATGAAGGCAAGGGCAGTGTACTGTTGTGGATGTCAGATGTGGGAGGTCAGGGAATCTGATAGCCCTCCAGACACCACATCTGCACCAGGTGTGTTGAGATGCGGCTCCTAAAGGACTGTGTTAGGAACCTGGAGCAGTAGCTCGGTGACCTCCGTCTGGTCAGGGAGAGTGAGGAGGTAATAGAGAGGAGCTACAGGGAGGTAGTCACTCCCAGACCACAGGAGGCAGACAAGTGGGTCACAGTTAGGAAGGGCAAGGGGCAGAGGCAGGGCTAGAGAGTAACCCCTGTGAGGGAGGGAGAAGAGCCTGATGTTGCGGTACACATAGGTACCAATGACATAGGCAGAAAAAGTGACGAGGTCCTGAAGGGAGAATTTAGGGAGTTGGGGGGGAAAGTTAAGGAGAAGGACCAAAAGGGTAATGATTTCAGGATTACTGCCTGTGCCGCGTGACAGTGAGAGTAGGAATGAAATGAGGTGGAGGATAAATGCGTGGCTGAGGGACTGGTGCAGTGGGCAGGGATTCAAGTTTCTTGATCACTGGGACCTCTTTTGGGGAAGGCATGATCTGTACACAAAGGACGGGTTGCACTTGAACCCGAGGGGGACCAATACCCTGGCAGGGAGATTTGCAAAGGCTACTGGGGAGACTTTCAACTAGAAAGGCTGGGGGGAGTGACTCGGGAGGGGGGGGCGGGGGGGGGGGGGCAAGAGGCAGAGAAGAGAAGCACTCGGACCCAAAATGTAGGCGAGAAAGATGAAAAAGATAATAGACAGAGAATAAGGGATGGTGGGTTTCTAAAATGTGTATATTTTAATGCGAGGAGCATTGTAAGTAAGGTGGATGAAGTTAGAGCCGGGATTGACACCTGGAAATATGATGTTGTGGCAATCAGTGAAACATGGTTGCAGGAGGGCTGTGATTGGAAACTAAATTATTCCAGGATTTCGTTGCTTCAGGTATGATAGAATTGGAGGGACCAGAGGGGGAGGTGTTGCATTGCTTGTCAGAGAAGATATTACAGCAGTGCTTTGGCGGGATAGATTAGAGGGCTCGTCTAGGAGGCTATTTGGGTGGAACTGAGAAGTGGGAACGTGTAGCAACACTTTTAGGGTGTATATAGACCGCCAAATGGGGAGCGAGAATTGGAAGAGCAAATATGTAAGGAGATAGCAGATATTAGTAGTAAGCACAAGGTAGTGATTGTGGGAGATTTCAATTTTCCAAAAATAGACTGGGAAACACATTCTGTAAATGGGCTGGATGGTTTGGAGTTTGTAAAATATGTGCAGGATAGTTTTTGCAGCAGTACATAGAGGTATCGACCAGAGAAGGGGCAGTGCTGGACCACCTGTTAGGAAATGAGGCAGGTCAGGAGACGGAGGTATGCGTTGGTGAGCACTTCGGGACCAGTGATCACAATACCATTAGTTTCAATATAATTATGGAGAGAGTCAGAACTGGACCTAGGGCGGAGATTTTTGATTGGAGAAAGGCTAACTTTGAGGGAATGCGTAAGGATTTTAAAGGAGTGAATTGGGACACTTTGTTTCATGGGAAGGATGTAGAAGAGAAATGGGGGACATTTAAAGGGGAAATTGTAAGATACAGAATCTTTATGTCCTTGTTAGGTTGAAAGGAAATAGTAAAAATTGGAAAGAGCCATGGTTTTCAAGGGAAATTGGACACTTGTTTCAAAAAAAGAGAGATATCTACAATAATTATAGAAGGCATGGAGTAAAGGAGGTGCTAGAGGAGTATAAAGAATGTAAAAATAATCTTAAGAATGAAATTAGGAAGGCTAAAAGAAGATATGAGGTTGCTTTGGCAAGAAAGGTGAAACCCAAAGGGTTTCTACAGCTATATTAATAGCATAAGGATAACGAGGGATAAAATTGGACCAATAGAAAACCAGAATGGACAGCTATCTGCAGAGCCAAAAGAGATGGGGGAGATATTGAACAATTTCTTTTCTTCGGTATTCACCAAGGAGAAGGATATTGAACTCTGTGAGTTAACGGGAAAAGGTAGAGTAGCTATGGAAACTATGAGATTCAAAGAGGAGGAAGTACTGACACTTTTGAAAAATATAAAAGTGGATAAGTCTCCAGGTCCTGACAGGATATTCCCTAGGACATTGAGGGAAGTTAGTGTAGAAATAGCAGGAGCTATGACAGAAATATTTCAAATGTCATTAGAAACGGAATAGTGCCGGAGGATTGGGGTACTGCGCATGTTGTTTCATTGTTTAAAAAGGGTTCAAAAGAATAAACCTAGCAATTATAGACCTATTAGTTTGACGTCAGTGGTGGGCAAATTAATGGAAAGGATACTTAGAGATAATATATATAAGCATCTGGATAAACAGGGTCTGATCAGGAACAGTCAACATGGATTTGTGCCTGGAAGGTCATGTTTGACAAACCTTCTTGAATTTTTGAAGCGGTAACTAGAGAAATTGATGAGGGTAAAGCGGTGGATGTTGTCTATATGGATTTCAGTAAAGCCTTTGACAAGGTTCCCCATGGAAGGTTGGTTAAGAAGGTTCAATCTTTGGGTGTTAATGGCGGAGTAGCAAGATGGATTCAACAGTGGCTGAATGGGAGATGTCAGAGAGTAATGGTGGATGGCTGTTTGTCAGGTTGGAAGCCGGTGACCAGTGCGGTGCCTCAGGGATCTGTGTTGGGTCCACTGTTGTTTGTCATGTACATCAATGATCTGGATGATGGGGTGGAAAATTGGATAAGTAAGTATGCAGATGATACTAAGATAGGTGGTGTTGTGGATAATGAAGTAGATTTTCAAAGTCTACAGAGTGATTTGGGCCATTTGGAAAAGTGGGCTGAAAGATGGCAGATGGAGTTTAATGCTGTTAAGTGTGAAGTTCTACATCTTGGCAGGACAAATCAAAATAGGATGTACATGGTAAATGGTAGGGAATTGAGGAATGCTGTGGAACAGAGGGATCTAGGAATAACTGTGCATAGTTCCCTGAAGGTGGAATCGCATGTAGATAGGGTGGTAAAGAAAGCCTTTGGTGTGCTGGCCTTTATAAATCAGAGCATTGAATATAGGAGTAGGGAAGTAATGTTAAAAATTGTACAAGGCATTGGTAAGACCAATTCTGGAGTATGGTGTACAATTTTGGTCGCCTAATTATAGGAAGGATGTCAACAAAATAGAGGGAGTACAGAGAGATTTACTAGAATGTTGCCAGGGTTCCAGCAACTATGTTACAGAGAAAGGTTGAACAAGTTAGGTCTTTATTCTTTGGAGCGCAGAAGGTTAAGGGGGGACTTGATTGAGGTCTTTAAAATGATGAAAGGGATAGACAGAGTTGACGTGGATACGTTTTTCCCATTGAGGGTAGGGAAGATTCAAACAAGAGGGCATGACATGAGAATTAAGGGACAGAAGTTTAGGGGTAACGTGAGGGGGAACTTCTTTACTCAGAGGGTGGTGGCTGTGTGGAATGAGCTTCCAGCAGAAGTGGTGGAGGCCGGATCGATTTTAACATTTAAAAGTAAAGTGGATAGGTATATGGACGTGAAGGGAATGGAGGGGTATGGTCTGAGTGCAGGTAGATGGGACTAGGGGAAAACAAATGGTCGGCACGGACTGGAAGGGCCGAGAGGGCCTGTTTCCGTGCTGTAATTGTTATATGGTTATATGGTTATGTTCCTATGTTTCCAATCACAGCCATCCTGCAACCATGTTTCACTAATCGCACAACATCATACTTCCAGGTGTCACTCCAGGCTCTAAGCTCATCCACTGTTCTTACAATGCTCCTAGCATTAAAATATACACATTTAAGAAACCCACCACCTCTTATTCTCCGTTTATTTTCTTTTTCTTCTTTCTCCCCTACATGTTGGGTCTGAATGTTTTCTTTCTCTGCCTCCTGCCTCACACACTGCCTACTAGCTCTATTTGAGTCCCTCCCCCCAACCATTCTAGTTTAAAGTCTCCCCAGTAGCCTTTGCAAATCTCCACACCAGGGTATTGGTCCCCCTCGGGATCAAGTGCAACCCGTCTTTTTTGTGTAGGTCACACCTTCCCCAATGATCTAGAAACTTGAATGCATGCCCTCTGCACCAGTCCCTCAGCCACGCATTTATCGTCCACCTCACTCCATTCCTACTCTCACTGTCGCGTGGCACAGGCAGTAATCCTGAGATTGTTACTTTTACGGTCCTTCTCCTTAACTCTCTTCCTAACTCCCTAAATTATTTTATGAGGAGTTATGATGAGGGATTACGTGCCCTCCGCTCCCAAAACCCTCTATTATAAAGTTCAACTGGTATGGAAGTTCTCTCTTATCTTACTATATAAGAATATCGCGCATGCGTACTGGCGGGGTCTTCACGTAATCCCTCATCGTAACTCATAAAATAAAGATCAAACTTCAAACTGGTAAGTTCTCATTTAATCTTACTATTTTTGGGTCTTCAATTTATGGTTCAAATATGCAAAAAGTTGGGTTTACAAGTGAAGCTTTGACAATCCTATTTTAAAAGAATTTTAAATTAAAAGAAGTCTGTAGTGGCTGTAAACAAGTTCATGTGGAAGAATAAGCAACGGTTAACAAGCCAATTTATTTCATTTGAAGATGCATTTTGTCCAATTTAAACTAGAGAGCCTGACCCATGAATATTTGCCCAGGCTGAAAGACTTACTTTTTCTCTCCCCATCAACAAGAAAAGCATAATTAGTCCAAAACTGAATAGATTATTCTACAGAGGCAACATTTAAGTACGGTGTTCTGTATCCAGCATTCCTAAAGCACTACCATAATTACCTTGTTTAAGAAAGAACTGCAGATGCTGGAAAAATCGAAAATGCTGGAGAAACTCAGTGGATGAGGCAGCATGCATCTAGATGCTGCCTCACCCGCTGAGTTTCTCCAGCATATTTGTCTACCATAATTAACTCACTCCCTTCACCCAGGAGGTGGGTATATGGAACAAGCTGCCAGAGGAGGCTGGTACAATGGCACTTAGAAGACATTTGGACAGGACTATTTGGACTAATTGTCTGTTTCTCTAATATATACTGTACTTGTTTTGCTGTTTAGTATGGGTTTTACAGTGCAATATGTTTACATATCCGTTGTGCTGTCATGTAACCCGCTCCATGACACACTGAGGAGCACCTTCAGCAACAGACTGGTTCCACCAAGATGCAGCACAGAACGCCACAGGATATCCTTCTTCCCCGTGGCTATCAAACTGTACAACTCCATCCCCTTCTGTTGTGGGGTAGACTGACTAACACCCCCCCCCCCCCCCCAATCTTTGCACATCCCCACTCCTTTCCACTCGTCACTTTAATTTCATGTTTCATGTTTAGTTTAGTTTAGTTTAGTAGAGAGGTACAGCATGGAAACAGGCCCTTCGGCCCACCGGGCCTGCGCCGACCAGCGATCCCCGCACATTAACACTAACTAGCGATCATCCCGTACACTAGCACCACTCCACAAACTAGGGACAATTACAATGTTCCTGAGGCCAGGTAATCTACAAACATGTATGTCTTTCGGGTGTGAGGGACAGGATAATTAAACCACCACCATCCTTGAGAAGGGAACATTATATGAAAACAGGAGGAGATTGCTGATGCAGCTGTAACTGCAAGAAACTGGCTACTAGGCTAAAGGGGATTAAATAGGTTAGGTGAATAACTACTGCGCTTGCTTAATGAGGTAAATGAATATTGCTTATACGCCCCTGATCGGGAAACTGCTAATTACCATAAACATGCGATCTATGATCTGGGAGGTACCCTGGGCAGTCCAGGAAGAGTGTGCACCTCAACGCTCCGATTGGAAGGAGCCAGAAGGGGAGGCTGATTCAATGTAATTGTGTTGTATAAGAGGAGGGGGAGGGGGGGAATATTTTCTTGACCTCGGTTTGTCTCGGTTTGGAGAGGCACCCGATTCTGCAGACTCGTAAATAAACGCATTTTTTTGTTTCCACGACTTTGTCTCTAGCATCGTGATTGTGGGCGCCAAATACATCTCAAAAGCTTGGGGGCTCATCCGGGATCGCCACTTCGGCCGCTCGGCGGAGGTGCGGAAGGAAGGGAAGGTGCACCCTACTGATTTCAGCAGTCTCTGATCTCCTTGCTTGCCGTCAGCAGTTTGAGCGAGTGATATCCGGAAAAAATTCTCGGTAAGCAAGAGGGAATCCGGCGTAAGGAAGGGATCAATCGAGAAATTCCTGTGCACAGGACCCGGGTAAGGAAAGACTATTAAGTATTACTCGGGAGATTGGGTTCTGTCGGACGGGAAAGGTCGGACAGGGAGGACAGGTAATCAATGTGTTAAGAATAATGAACCTGGAGATAAACAAGGTGCTAAGAAAAAGGGACCGAGGGAAGAGGATCCTCACATTCCGCCCGATTGGGGCAAATGTGGCAATCTTGGGGAGAAGGAAGCACCGGGGATAAAGATAAGGAGACTATGATTAAGTTCTGTTATTTTGATTGACCAAAGGAACCAAAAAGGGGGAGTTCAGTCTGGTGGCCACAACTGGGCTCCGATGAGGATTGGGCACTTTGGATGCTGTACAGAATATTCAGAGTATCACTCAAACATTGCAAAAATCTAAGGAAAATTACAGTGCCAAATGTTTTGAGTATGAAAAGTTAGAAAAGGAAGGATATCAACAAAGGATTTGGCAGACTTCATACGAGAGAGTATCACAATAGAAGATACTTATTCAAGGTCCATGACCAAATTAGCTGAAACAACAAGCAATAACAGTCAGTTGGGAACATTTGCACCAATATTGGATGTTTTAAAATTGTCAACGGAAAAACTAGCCAGTAGCCATTTAGATCTTGTACGAAAATTACAAGAATTAATTCAAGATATACAAAAATATGGAGATGAACAGAACAAGGCACATAAAAAGACAAAGGAAGAGGTGTCAGGCACTGAATGCATTTGTTAATTAAAAAAAAAACTTCCCCTAATCTGGAGGAAAGTGGTTATGCAGGCTGCTGGGGTCACCAGGTCCGTTTACAGACTGCTGACGGACATGGAGAGAGAGAGGGAGGAGCAGCTAAACTAACAGCATCTGAGGCCGAGCTGAAGAGCAAAGCGGATGTGGAGTGGCTGGGCAGTCGGCTGTCGGAGGTCAGTGTGGAGAAAGGGCAGCTGGAGGAGAGGATACGCTGTATCAACGCCCTGCTCGAGGCCAGCCAGAGCAAGGAGACGATGAGAGACCAGGTCACCAAACAAGTGGAAGTAGAACAGCTAGAAATCGGCTTAAGGATAAAGATGCCCACATTTCCATCCTGGAACAGGAGATGCTGCAGCTCAAAGAAACCGTTGAACAGCAAAAGAAGAAGAACAACGAGCAGACAGAACAGCAGTTGCAGGAGTCCCACACGCAAACCTTGGAGGTGCTGCTGGAGCTCGTCCCAGAGTTGTCCGTGTCCTCACCACAGCCCCACAGTGAGTGGCTGAAGGAGTTCAGGCAGAAGGCTGTGAACCAAAGGTACACAGATCCCTCTGGTGCAGTACTGAAATTAAGAGAAGTAGAAGAAAAACAAAGCACTTTACAAGCAGACTGTGAGCAGCACAGAGACAGAAGCTGGCCGAAGAATTTGAAAAGGCCCAACAATCTACACTGGAACTGCAGGACGAGCTGGAGAAGTTGCGGGCAGCGAGGAGCGGCGATAGTGAGGACCTCCTTCAGCTAAAGGAAAGGCTTGACAAGGAAAAGAACATTACCAAGGATTTGGGGCAGGCGGCCAGCAAACTACAGCAGATGCTGAAGACCACCCAGGAACAACTGGACAAGGAGAGGCCGGGACAGGCCGGGACATGCCGGGAGAGGCCGGGACAGGCCGGGAGCGAGCGGGAAAAGCAACTGGAAAGACGGAGTGATGGTGTTGCCAATTGTGGGTGAAAGCAGCACAGACACAGAGTGTGGCCAAAAACAAGGAGCGGCTGGAAGTCTGCGGGAAGCTCCAGGAGGAGCAGCACAAGCAGGAGAGGCAGTGGCCGAGCGGACAGCTGCGGCAGCTGCACAGGGACAAGAGCCGGCTGGTGGCCATGCTGAGACAGGAAGGGCTGCTCGGCCAGTTCAAGAAGAGTCGGGCTGCAGCTGTACACACCTCCGCTGCCCCGTCTGATCAACCGGAGCTACGTACACCCGCCACAGGCATCGAGGCCCAGAGCCAAGGACTCCTGCAAAGATTCTCTTGCAGAGGTGCTGGACGAACTGCAGGCTCTGAGTGCAGCAGTGATCGGCGACCAAGAGGAGAGGGAGATGACTGACGAGGAGGAAAGGGCTGATTAGGTGGAAGAGAGGGAAATCCAGGCCGCCTCCTAGAAGATCGACTGGCCAATGCTCGCAGCCGACCAAGATGAGTGGATGGAAAGTTATGAACATTGGAGCTCGCTCCTCCTAGAGAGTGCTGAGGCAGTTCTTCATCGCATTGGTTTCC
Source organism: Okamejei kenojei (assembly GCA_035221665.1). Classification (NCBI taxonomy): domain Eukaryota; kingdom Metazoa; phylum Chordata; class Chondrichthyes; order Rajiformes; family Rajidae; genus Okamejei; species Okamejei kenojei. The sequence continues at coordinate 68,070 of JAVHYY010000305.1, read as the reverse complement.
AAGCGCCTTTTGTGTAGAGTGGGCCTCGCATACGGAGTCATGTGAGGATCGATCAGTCTGACTGAGGCAGTAGCTGCAAGGCTGGGACCACTTCCGACCGCCATTACAGCCAGCATCAGACCACCAGTAACAAAGCCAGAGCAAATAGCCGTAGTACATGTGGCAGGACACCAGAAGGGAAATTCTCCAGAGGCCAGTGGAAACTGAGCCGCGGACGAGGTGGCAAAATGGGCAGCTTTACAGGAGATGGTAAAGCTGATGTCTCTAATACCTCTCAGGGAAGGGATAGAAAAGATACCCGTGTTCTCCAAATTCGAGATAGATAGGATGATCGAGGTGGGAGCGAAAATGACAGAAGATGGGCGATGGTGGACACCGGATGGGAAGCAACTGCTAAATAAGGGGATTATCAGAGAATTATTGGGAAGATTACATTCCCAGTCACACTGGGGGGCTCAGGCATTATGTGATACTCTTTTACGTACGTAGGCTTGTAGAGGGATATACACTCTGGCTTAATAAGCAGTCTCAAGCAGTGTGATCTGACAGAAGGTAAATAAGAAAGTGATGACGGCAGCGCCAGGAGGAGGGCAGCAGTTAGCCATCAGGCCATTCCAGAGAATACAGATAGAAGGAATACCCACCATAGAGGGCAGTGATGTATTCCTGAGGAACTATTTACTCGCAGTATCTCGTTCTCTTACAGAATTAAAAGCACAGAGCCCCCCTCTCGACTTTCCAATCCATTCTGTGAAAGCAGGAGACTGGGTTCTTGTAAAATCGTGGAAGGAAGAAAAGCTGCAATCCCGTTGGGCTGGTCCATATTTGGTACTATTGACCATGGAAACAGCAGTGCGGACAAAAGAAAAAGGGTGGACACACGCAGTGCGAATAAAGGGACTGGTCGAACCTCCACCTCCGGCTGAGGAGGATTGGACAGTAAGACAAGGAAAGAAACCACTGACTCTGATCTTCGAGAAAGAACGATTGGACTAAAAGAGTAAAATGCAGAGTTTGGCACTTGTACTAAGAATGATGGTCACTGTAAGTAAATGTATGAACGGTTGTGATAAATGTTACCACCCATCAGGTATGGCAGGCAAACCAGAAGGTCCTTTACCTATCATTCTCATGTGAACGATGCCTGTTATAAACATAGAACCAGAATCCGTTGTAAGGGGGGGGGGGGGGGGGGGGGGGGTAGAATACTACTTAGTGCAGAATTTGGGGTACATAGGAATGGGGATGTATAGAACCTGCCCCAGAGGAGAGAGATTGCTTTGCTTACAGAAAGCCGGGCAATGGGGGACGGGGTCCCAGTTGGTGAAGGAATATAACCAGGAGCATAAGCCAGATGCAGGCTGTAGCGGTGGCCATTGGAACAAAAGGGGAGGTACAAAAAATAATCATAATGAGACCAGGGAAGGTTCTAGATCCACAGAAAGAGAAAATTAGGAGGATGTTACATCAATTGGAACAGAAGGGGTTTGACATTGGAGTTTAATCAAGTAATGCGTAGCAAAAGAAAAAGGGTGGATTGTGAGGGACAGGGTGATTAAACCACCACCGACCTTGAGAAGGGAACATTGTATGAAAACAGGAGGAGATTGCTGATGCAGCTGTAACTATAAGAAACTGGCTACAGGGGATTAAATAGGTTAGGTGAATAACTACTGCGCTTGCTTAATGAGGTAAATGAATATTGTGTATAAACCCCTGATCGCGAAACTGCTAATTACCATAAACATGCGATGTATGATCTAGGAGGTACCCTGGGCAGTCCAGGAAGAGTGTGCACCTTAGCGCTCCGATTGGAAGGAGCCAGAAGGGGAGGCTGATTCAATGTAATTGTGTTGTATAAGGGGGGCATATTTTTTTTACCTCGGTGTGTCTCGGTTTGGAGAGGCACCCTATTCTGCAGACTCATAAATAAATGCATTTTTTGTTTCCACGACTTTGTCTCTGGCATCGTGATTGTGGGCACCAAATACATCTCATATGGGAGAAATCCGAAGATCTCGGGGAAACCCCACGCAGGTCACAGGGAGAATGTACAAACTCCGTATAGACAGCACCCGTAATCGGGATTTGTTTTAAAACATTTTTTTAACTAATCTCTTTCTCTTCACATATCTATAAAAAAATTGCAGTCCGTTTTTATGTTCCGTGCCAGTTTTCTTTCATAATCTATTTTCCCTTTCCTAATTAAGCTCTTTGCCCTCCTCTGTTGGACTCTGAATTTCTCCCAGTCCTCTGGTAGTTCTCTCCCAGTTCTCCAGAGATGCTGCTTGACCCGCTGAGTTACTCCAGCACTCTGTAAAACGACACCTATCCATGTTCTCCAGAGATGCTGCCTGACCCGCTGAGTTACTCCAGCACTCTGTAAAACGTCACCAATCCATGTTCTCCAGAGATTCTCCCTGACATTCGTTGTATCATGTTGGGATCCTTCGGGTTTGAGTGGGCCATTGGAGTAGAGAAGCCAAGACAGTTGTTGCACCAACAGTGGATTTATAAAGGACCATAGAGTGTAGAAGGCTGGGTAGGGGGTCGGCGGGGGGGGGGGGGGGGGGGGGGGGGGGTCGGGGGGAAGAGGTGGGGGAATGTTGGAGACTGAAGACAGGGTTGTCACTGGATGGATAGGATTCTCTCCCATAAAGAAAAGCTCAGAGGTGGCAAAAGAGCCCTACTTCCCTATGTTCCCGATGTAGGGGAAGTCCAGAACCAGGGGTCACTGTTTAAGAATAAGACTCGCTGAGTCACTCCATCTTTTATCTATGTCTATTAACAGATTCAGATCTACCTTAGATCTCCTCTTGTAAGTCTGGGTGGCGCTCTCCTTTTTCACCAGCATTTTCAAAACTCCTTACTTGGGTTATTGGTCCACACCGTGAGGGTTAGAGCTTCCACCTCAAGTAGCTGCCAGCTGTTTCAATGCCTGGCAGAAGGGGTATGGTGCACCCACTTCAAGTTGACAGATGAAATGGAGCCAGTTTGCCAAGTTGACAGATGAAATGGAGCCTGTCTCTCATGGTTACGGATGCAGATAACTGTGAGGTCGCCGGCCAGGCACATTATGAGGTCACATCTGATTATGATGGTTTACAAACTTGCGATCTTACGAATGGAAGGCAGGCCCAGAAGGGAATAAACCACTTCACCATATGACAGTCACAGTGGTTATAACCAACTGGACTCAATAGTTAGATACAAGGAACTCAGTTCGATTGAGTTAATTGTCACGTGTACAGAGAAAAGCTTTTTGTCACGTGCTAAAAACAGGCAGCAGAAAGACAAGACATGATTACAATTGAGCCATTTACAGTGTATAGATACATGGTAAGGCAATAACGTTTAGTGCAATATAAAGTCACCAAAGTCCGATCAAGGATAGTCCGAGGGTCACCAATGAGGTAGATAGTAGTGCAGCACTGCTCTCTGGTTGTGGTAGGATGGTTCAGTTGCCTGATAACAGCTGGAAGAAACTGTCCCTGAATCAGGAGGTGTGCATTTTCACACTTCTGTACCTTTCTTAATTTGAGGAAGGACATTCTTGCTATTGAGGGAGTGTAGCGCAGGTTCACCAGGTTAATACCCGTGATGGTGGGACTGACATATGATGAAATAATGGGTCGACTGGGCTTGTATTTGCTGGATTTGAGAAGAGTGAGTGGGGATCTTATAGAAACATATAAAATTCTTAAAGGATTGAACAGCCTAGATGCAGGAACAATGTTCCCGATGTTGGGGGAGTCCAGAAACAGGGGTCACAGTTAAGAATAACGGGTTAGGCCATTTAGGACTGAGATGAGGGGTAACTTTTTCACACAGAAAATCTGTGGAATTCTCTGCCACAGAAGACAGTGGAGGCCAATTCACTGGATGTTTTCCAAGAGAGAGTTGGATGTGGCTCAGGCCAAACGGAATCAAGGGATATGGGAAGATAGCAGGAATGGGGTATTAATTTTGGATGATCAGCCATGATCATATTGAAAGGCGGTGCTGGCTCGAAGGGCTGAATGGCCTACTTCTGCAACTATTTTCTATGTTTCTACGTCATGGTGAGTCCAGCACTCATTGATGTCTGGTCCTGAAGAAGGGTCCCCCTGAGTTACTGCAGCACTCTGTTCCTTCATGGTCTGGCTGGTGTCTTGCTTATATGAAAGAACTACATTGCCAATGCACACAAGCTCCAACTTTGCTGTCAACATGAAACTGTTGACAGTTCAAGAAATGAAATACGTTGATGAAACCCGAGTGATGGACAAGATAATGCCTCATTATCTGCATAAAGTTAAATCTGCATTGAATTAAACCCCACTTGTAGAAACTAAACTAAAGGAAGATGTTTCCAAATGTTACGAGCTTAATTCTATTACTCCAGAAGGGAAGGGCAGGTGGCGGAGGATCTAAGCCAATTACACCCCTTCATTTGATTAACACAGGGGACAAGGGGTTGGCTTAATCTTACATAGATCTGTCAAGAAATAAAAGGCAAACGATACTAAATCTCAAGTGTTTTCGTTTTGAGATATAGTGTGGCAACGGGCCCTTTGGCCCACCGAGTCCACGCTGACCAGCATTCACCTGTATACACGCACTATCCTACACACTGGGGACTTTTTACCAAAGCCAATTAACCTACAAACCTGCACGTCTTTGGAGTGAGTAAACCGGAGCACCAGGAGAAAACCCACGCGGGTCACGGGGAGAACGTACAAACTCTGTATAGACAGCACCCGGGTCTCCAGTGCTGTGTGGCAGCAACTCTACCACTGCACCACCCTACCTTGTTGGGGAAAAATACTTAAAAAGCAGCAGAATATTTTCACATTTACCAAATGAGAGTTGTCTATAGTCAAAGCATGTGTAGTTTGGTCCTGGCACGAAAATACTTATGCTTTATCAGTTTCACACTTAACTCTATAAACCTAAAGACTCCACTGTTGGAATGCAATTCAATATTTGACAAATCTGAACACCTTAACAGACAGATATAAAACACACAGAGGGATTACTGGAGTGCATTTTTCGTTTGTAGTTCCTGAGAAATCAGTGGCAGTGGCAGTGGCAGAGGGTTGTTCTTTTTCACTTTAGATTTTATTGCTTTTATGTATACACAAATAAAACACAAATATAACAACGAAACATACAACAATACAGTGAAACGTACAACAGTGTAGCGGGGCTTCAGTTTACAATTAATGATGCAGTATACAGAACTATTTTCTTCTTAAAACATTTTCCAATAACTTACATTATTGTCAATAAAATTATACAGTGTTGATGTCTTTATTTCTATACCTAATCCATTTTTCCCATTTTCTGTTAAACTCGTCTTCTTTCACTCTTAGAGAATATGTCATTTTCTCAATGACAAATATTTTCTGTACTATGTCTAACCATTGTCTAAGTCTGGGCGTGTCCACTGCAAGCCAGTTTCTTGTAATGGCCTTTCTGCCAGCTGTGAGTAGGATTTTAAGCAAGTAATGATCTTCCTTCAGCACCACTGTATTTATATTACCCAGGTATAAAATGGAACACTTCTTGGAGACTATATATCCTAATACCTCCGTTAATTCTGAATTCACTCTGTCCCAAAGATATGTGCATTATTTGCAGCTGTTTGTCCACATTGCCTCCAGCATGTTTGTTGCCTTAGAATTTGCTTGCTTTTTATGTTAGGCCTAATAATGAAACAAATCAAAATTTTCAAATTAAATTCTCTCCAATTTTGTGAATTAGTGGATGTCTGTTGTGTTACACACATATGATGCCATTCTTCTTCTGAGATTGTAATGTTCAATTCCCTTTCCCACTTAAATTTTACATTAAATTTTAGCTTGACATTCCATTAAACTATGATAAGGTTTAGAAATAATCCTTAATGTTTTTTGATGATACGCATTAACTATCACTTCTATCACTGGATTCTTTTCTTCTAGTGCCTCCCTTTTTTACCTTTTTATTGTAATAATCTCTCAGTTGGAGGTATCTAAACAAGTCTTGGGTCCGAAGTGCAAATCTATCCTTCAAATCTTGAAAACTTCTTATGTCTCCATTTTCAATAACACTACAAAATGCAGTCATTCCTTTCTTCATCCACTCTTTAAATGTTGAGTCATACATCCCTGGTTTAAATTCATTATCCAAAGCTATCCATCCTAAAACTTGTTGTCGTTTATTCAGTTAAAGTTGTCTGGTAAGAGTGAACCAGGTTTCTAAAGTAAATATCGTTATTGGATCGGTTACACTTCTGATATGTCCAGGAAGAGCTTTTTCTCCCAAAGGTGTTCAGATGTGGAAGTCAGGGATATATGTCTCAATCTCTTTCCACCTAGCTATATAGCTATCCACACACCAATTAATTAGTGGTCAAAGTTGGGCTGCATAGAAATATATCCTAAAATTTGGAAATTTCACCTTTGTCCTTTGGCAACTGGAGTGTAGTTTATCAAATTCTGGCCTTCTTTCCTCCCCAAATAAATCTAGATGTTAATTTATCCCATTTCGTGAATTGTTTTAATGGTACCTCTATTGGCAGAGATTGAAACAAGTCCAATAGCCTTGACAAAATATTAATTTTCACCACATTTATCTTACTACTAAAATCCATTGGGTAGGTGGACCATCTTTCTATATGCTTTCTAATGGTTTGGTTAATGTGATTATAATTGGCACCATACATAGAAACATCGAAAATAGGTGCAGGAGTAGGCCATTCGGCCCTTCAATATGATCATGGCTGATCATCCAACTCAGTATCCTGTACCTGCCTTCTCTCCACAACCCCTGATCCCTTTAGCCACAAGGGCCACATCTAACTCCCTCTTACATATAGCCATCGAACTGACCTCAACTACCTTCTGTGGCAGAGATTCCACAGATTCACCACTCTGTGTGAAAAATGATTTTCTCATCTCGGTCCTAAAAGACTTCCCCCTTATCCTTAAACTGTGACCGCTTGTCCTGGACTTCCCCAACATCGGGAACAATCTTCCTGCATCAAGCCTGTCCAACCCCTTAAGAATTTTCTAAGTCTCTATGAGATCCCCCCTCAATCTTCTAAATTCCAGCGAGCACAAGCCGAGTCTATCCAGACTTTCTTCATATACAACATTGATATATTTGTTGTTATATGTACCCCTAGGTATTTGATTGATTTTGAATCCCATTTAATATTATAATTTTGTTTGATTTCTTCTGGAGGAGGACAATTAAATAGGAGGATTTGAATTTTTGAAATATTCACTTTATATCCTGCATAAAAATTAAATTTATCTATGATCCCCATCATCCTTGCAAATGAGGCGTTTACTTCCGTGAGATACATCATTACATCATCTGCAAAAAGGCCAATTTATGTTCTCTGCCTCTTATAGTTACTCCCCTCAGTTCCCTATCTTGACAAATCGCTTGAGCCAATGGTTCAATATATATAGCAAACAGGGTAGGGCTAAGACAACATCCCTGTCTCGTTCCTCTTCCTAACACAAATCTCTCAGTTAAGAACCCATTCACCTTTACTCTTGCAGTAGGTTGCTGGTAAATTGCTTTAATAACTTGAATTGAATCTTCGGTAAAGCCAAATCTTTCTAGTGTTTGATATAAGAATAGTAAGATTAAACGAGAACTTACCAGTTTGAAGTTTGATCTTTATTTTATGAGGAGTCGAGTTGAGGGACTACGTGAATAGAAGCCCATACAGCCGTTGGTGCGTCAATCTTCAAAGCAGCGGAATGAATTCACAGCTAACAATGACCGAAGTATAACGGTAAGATGATAAAACTAGAACTACCAGATGAGATATATGAGGGTGGGAGCGGAGGGCACGTAGTCCCTCAACTCGACTCCTCATAAAATAAAGATCAAACTCCAAACTGGTAAGTTCTCGTTTAATCTTACTATTTTACTTCGGAGTCACGTGAGTGACTACGTGAAGACTTCAAAGCACTTTGAATTCATGCCGCAGACTCAAATCCGACGTTCACACTGCCTGGATTGACTCAAAAGTCGTTAACAATCAATCATGCATCAGTAATACATTTGTTAAATGAAATAACAGTTTATTTATAAACAAATCATAACAAACCCCTCTAACTCAGGGGAAAAGTGTAATAGTACTGACACCAGAATCAGCAAACACCCCGAGCCTTGAAATCGGTTTGTGATAAAACCTCTGAAAAGTTAGCTCACTGGACCATCCTGCGGCCGTGAGGACATGGTCTATTGGCATGTCCATCGCCCTTGCCGCGGAGGTTGATGCCGCCCTGGTGGAATGAGCTTTGAATTTATCAGTATCAATTCCAGCACTTGCCAGGACCTGCTTTAGCCACCTTGAAATCGTTTGCACCGACACCTTACTGTGTGGTTTTTTGTGACTAATAAACAAAGCCAACTCTGTTCCTCTCAGAGGTTTAGTAATCTCAATGTAACGAGATAAATGTGAGACTACACAGAAACGATCATCTGCGGGGTATGCTGAAAACACAATCTTACATCCTGTCATGCCTCTTTTATTATGTTTAAGCAAATCATAGACATCAAATATAATGGCATCAGCCGACACATGCATTCTATCTAGCCGTAGCTTTTGCAACATTTATACACGTTTAGCTGAAACCAACGCCATAAGCATGACCACCTTCATAGATAATTTGGCTACTGATAGGCTTGTAACCAGAGCCCACTGGCGAAGAACCATAAAAAAAAAACTCACTCACATTCCAAATACCGGCATACCTGGGTTTAGCAGGATTAAAATTGAAAACTCCCTTCATGAATCGTGAAACTAACGGATGTGTCCCTACTGTATGCAATTCTGCATTCATAGGTAAATAAGAAGACAGAGCACTTCTGGCTGAATTAATCACACTGTAACTTAATTTTTTGGTCAAAATAAAGAGTTGACAAACTCCAATACATCCGTGATCCCTGCAGTGTGATACACAATATTCTGCTGTAGGCAGAATTGCTCCCACTTCCTTATATAGGTGATATATTGCTGCTGTGTACTATCCCTGCAGGCCGACGTGAGAACATCCACAGTCCGATGAGACAGTCCTCTCCCCAGGTATGGCCTCCTTAAAATCTGCAAATTAACAGATCAATATGATCATATAAAGGATGTTGATCCCCAGTGACTGGATTTACCAGTAGATTTTTATTCTTGGGCATAAGCATGTAAGGCTCCCTAGCCATTTGTAATACAACGGGAAACCATGCTCGTGTAGGCCAATCTGGCACTACCAATACCCCTGAAGCGGAGTCCTCCTTGATCTTTTGCAAACATCTGCTGATGAGACAGAATGGAGGAAATACATACACAAACATTCCTCCCCCAATGCAGCGAAAATGCATCCACTGCTACTGCCCCAGTATCTGGTTACCATGAAACATATCTAGGTAACCGAAGATTTAATCGAGATGCAAACAAGTCAATATCTGGCAATGCATACTGAACAATCATTTGGTTAAATACATCCTGATTTAACATCCATTCAATGTTGTCATTAAACTGACGTGACCTAGTGTCAGCTACCGTGTTGAACCTTCCTGGCAAATAAAGTGCTGAAAGCCAGATATTTTGGTCAATACACCAGCTCCAAATCTGGTTAGCCAGTCTATCACAAGACTGTGACTTAACTCCACCCATGTGGTTTACATATGCCACTGCTGTGGTGTTGTCAATCTGACCTGCACATGCAGATCCCTCCTCGTAGAACAATAAGCTTTGAGCCCATATCAGGTGCCCAACAACTCTAAATAATTAATCCCTCTTAATTGAGGAAGCGATGTCTCATCCACATTCCATCTGCCTCCACAACTAGAAGACATATCTGTAGCACCCCAACCCAGTGCACTTACATCAGTCTGTAATATCAGTGACGGTGATTCCACCAAAACCTTCCTTAAATTCTTTGCAACATGTACTATCCACCATTGTATGTCAGCAATCGCCCCAGCTGACAACTGCATAGGCCTATCAAAAATGGCCCCTTTGTATTCTCAGTGCCTGTTCCTTTGATCGTTGTAATTGTTGATAATGCAGAGGACCATACTGCACAGCTGGAAAGGCTGCGACAACTTCCCAATAAAACTGGCTACTTGTCTAATCGAAGGCCGTTGTTCTCCAACGAGATTAACACAGTCCTCAATTAACTGATTCAATTCATCCCTGGGCAAAGTTACCAACATGTGATTGGAATTAATGGTAAATCCCAGATAATCAATAATTTGGACTGGTGATAATTTAGATTTATCTGGGAGAATAACAAATCCCATTTGTTCAAAAGTGATTTTAACTGAAACTGATGATTGAGTTTCAGCATGAGTCTTTCCAACAATCAGAATATCATCTAAATAGGCCATTACCACATGCCCCTGAGCTCTAAGTAATGCTAACACAGGTTTTACCAATTTAGTAAATAATCTAGGAGCTGAAGTTAATCCATTCGGCAATGTCCTGAATTGCCACAGCTCAGTCATCCAAATAAATTTCAAATATCTTCTATCATCACCATGAATAGACACTGCGTAATACGCATTCTTTAAATCAATGGTTGCCATATAATACCCTTTGGACACTAGATGTTTGCCCGTGGTAAAGGTCTCCATTTTGAAATGCCTATAACAAACAAATTTGTTCAAATTTGATAAATCCAGAATAATTCTACATCCCCCAGTCTTTTTAGATCTGGGAAATATACTTGACAAAAATTGTTGACTTTGATAGACAGAAGGCTCAATTACCCCTTTCTTATGTAACGACTGAATCTCTGCTTGAATAAGCACATTTTCCTCATCTGAAAAATAAGTTTACGACTAGGAAAATGTTGATTAGGTAGACTGTCCTTATAGTAAAATCCAATTTTTCACCCCTTCAATGCACTAAGTATGAACAAATCTGATGTCAACTGCTGCCATTGTTTGAGAAACAATTTTAACCTTCCCCAATTTGAACAGGAACATCAGTTAATTCATCGTCTGTCAATGTTATATTCCTTACCAGCATCTTTCCTTGCAGCCTTGTTGTCCTCGACTTCTTGTAGAGAACCTTTTATGCCTTGCTTCCAGCTGGCTTAATGAGGGCCATGGTTATAACAACCTCATGACAGCCTTTGACCCTTTTTGCAAGGTTACCACCAAACAACAGATTTCATGGTGGTACACTGGTCGGTTGCACAACTCGCCAAATTCGGGTTAGCACTGGCCTAATAGCGGCCCTCCCGATATTATTAATTTCAAAATGCATTACAAAGGAGCCCCAGTTCATCCTGGTGTGCTTCATCCATATCGTTTGTATCAATAACTTTCACCACAGCTGTAATACCTGCTGACAACAGTTTAAGCACTTTTTTAAACTTCATCTCCTGGGCCCTAGCAGGCAAACCCATCTATGACCAACTTTGGTGATTAACCACCGGTACCTTCAGGAGATCACAATTAACAGGAGCTTTATAGTTTTTTGCTATTTCATCCATAGCTAGCTCCTGTAACTGGTGGGAGAGCATATACTGAATGGCTTCGGCCAATTCTACATCAATCGCCTTTCCTGCCTCTCTACACTCAGCAAACTTCCCAGCAATGTTCGGAATTACCTCCAACCCAACACCTTTACTGCTCTCCCCCAGCATAGAAACAGTGTCAGCAAACAGCCCTGACAGAACATCCTCCTCACAGGCAGGATAGTTCTGCAGCCCTGAAACAGGTGCTGCTAGCACAAGCTCTCCATCAGCTTGGCTTGGGCACCACTCCTCCCCACGGAGCTGGTCCCTGTCGAGCATTCTTTTGTAATAGAATCTCGACGTGGGAGAGCCGTGAGCAAACGGACTCTCCTATGGAGGGTATAACCTCCAGGCCCGACTAATTTACGGGCCACAGAGACTTGCCAGTGGCCTTCCACCCTACTGACAAGCCTCCACTGCCCCCCGGCAGTGGGTCTGCAACCACTGGCTGTGTAGCCAGCACCGGACCAGGTGTACCAGACGGGCCTCCATCCTCAACACTCTCCTGCCACTTTTCCTTTCTACCCCCGGAGCGCCTCGCCGACACCTTCTTCACTTTCTGCAACATTCTCTAACAACCCCAAACCGTCGCAGAAAATGACATGTGGTAAAAAAAATTTTAAAACCTTACCTCTTTAAACTTGTTTAACGAAGAACTGCAAATGCTGGAGAATCGAGGGTGAAGTCTGAAGAAGGGTCTCGACCCGCAACGTCGCCCATCTCCCTCGCTCCTTAGATGCTGCTGCACCCGCTAAATTCTCCAGCTCTTCGTATAACCCGCGGTTTAAACTTACCGCTCGGAGGAGCGCTGCTGCTCCAACCGGCCGCCTGCACCAGCGTCTGACGTCATGACGCACCAACGGCTGTACGGGCTTCTATTCACATAGTCACTCACGTGACTCCGAAGTAAAATTCCCAATTAACCCTATCAAAAGCCTTTTCCGCATCTAGACTTATCAGGACAGCACACGCACTTTCCTTTTGAATCTTGTGTATTATATGTTGGGTTCTTTTAATACTGTCCTGTGCTTGTCTGCCTATTATAAAACCAGTCTGGTCTTCATCAATTAAATCTGGCGTGAACTTTTCAAATCGTTTGGAGATAATTGAAGAATATAATTTATAGTCCACATTTAGAATTGATATCGGTCTGTAGTTGGTACAATTTTCCTTGTCTTTGTTCATATAACCAAATAACCATATATCCATATAACAATTACAGCACGGAAACAGACCCTCTCGGCCCTTCCAGTCCGTGCCGACCATTTGTTTTCCCCTAGTCCCATCTACCTGCACTCAGACCATACCCCTCCATTCCCTTCACGTCCATATACCTATCCACTTGTAAATGTTAAAATCGATCCTGCCTCCACCACTTCTGCTGGAAGCTCATTCCACACAGTCACCACCCTCTGAGTAAAGAAGTTCCCCCTCACGTTACCCCTAAACTTCTGTCCCTTAATTCTCATGTCATGCCCTCTTGTTTGAATCTTCCCTACCCTCAATGGGAAAAACGTATCCACGTCAACTCTGTCTATCCCTTTCATCATTTTAAAGACCTCAATCAAGTCCCCCCTTAACCTTCTGCGCTCCAAAGAATAAAGACCTAACTTGTTCAACCTTTCTCTGTAACATAGTTGCTGGAACCCTGGCAACATTCTAGTAAATCTCCTCTGTACTCTCTCTAGTTTGTTGACATCCTTCCTATAATTAGGCGACCAAAATTGTACACCATACTCCAGAATTGGTCTTACCAATGCCTTGTACAATTTTATCATTACTTCCCTACTCCTATATTCAATGCTCTGATTTATAAAGGCCAGCACACCAACGGCTTTCTTTACCACCCTATCTACATGCGATTCCACCTTCAGGGAACTATGCACAGTTATTCCTAGATCCCTCTGTTCCACAGCATTCCTCAATTCCCTACCATTTACCATGTACGTCCTATTTTGATTTGTCCTGCCAAGATGTAGCACTTCACACTTAACAGCATTAAACTCCATCTGCCATCTTTCAGCCCACTTTTCCAAATGGCCCAAATCTCTCTGTAGACTTTGAAAATCTACTTCATTATCCACAACAGCACCTATCTTAGTATCATCTGCATACTTACTTATCCAATTTTCCACCCCATCTTTGGGGATTAATGTTATAATTGCCTCTTTCCATGACGGGGGTGTCTTGCCTTCTTTGATAATCCAGTTAAAGGTTCTCAGAAGAAGTGGGATCAACTCATTCCAAAATATTTTATACCATTCTATAGGGAAACCGTCGCTGCCTGGGGCCTTGTTTGATTTCATCCTACCAATTGCCTTCTCTATCTCCTCCAGTGATATTTCTGCTGTGATTATTTTAGTTTGTGTCTCTCCAATACAGGGCAGATCTATTGTACTTAAAAACGTCCTCATTGATTCCCCATCTACTGTAGAGGTTTGTGTATATAATTCTTTATAATATTCATGGAAGATATGTTCTATTTATTTTGGATCACTCTTCAAATTCTGTGTACAGGGGTCCTTAATTTTGTGTATGGTGTTGTCAGCCTGTTGTTTGCATAGCCTTCGGGCAAGTGTTTTAGTGGATTTAGGGCCAAGCTCATAATGTGCCTGTTTTACAAATCTTGCTTTTTTCTCTACCTCTTGACCCAATATTCCATCCATTTGTCTCCTCAGATCTTCTATTTGCTTATAAGTTCTCTGGTCCTTATTATTTTTGTACATCTGTTCTAAATCCTTCAGGTCTGTTATCAACATTATATGTTTTCATTCTGGCCTTATTAATATGTGATGCCCTAGCTATTAACCTACCTCGTATTACAGCCTTCAATGAGTCCCATAGTATGGATGGGTCCACCTCCCCATTGTCATTCTCCTCTAGATAAGTTTTGATTTCCAATTTAATATTATTAACAGTTGTTTTATCATTCAGTATTCCAACATTTAATCGCCGCACTGCGTTTTTCCTTCTACTGTCCATTTGAATTGTTAAGTATATGGCATTATGGTCTGCCACACCAATTTTGCAATCCGTTACCCTATAACAGTTTTCTTTCTGCATTAAGAAATAGTCTATTCTGGAGTAAACCGAGTGCGGTATTGAGTAATGTGTACGGTCTCTTTCTAGAGGGTGAAAATTCCTCCAGACATCAAGAAAACCAAATTCTTCACAGGTAGTGTTTAGTAGTTTTGTTAACTGGTTATTATTCTTCTTTTTACTTGTCATATCAAGCCTATGATTTAGTACAACATTCAGATCCCCCCCCCCCCCCCACGCAAACACAATTTCCTTCTGCTTCCATTACAATAATATCAAATAGGGATTTGAAAAAATGTTTATCACTATCTGGGGGAGCATAGATATTCACCAGTGTCCGGATATTATTATCAACTTTGCCCTTTACCATGATATACCTCCCTTCTTTGTCTTTTATTTCTTTAGAAATTTCGAATTTAACTGAGTTTGATATCAAGATTGTCATTCCTCTTTTATGACTACATGTGAGGGTAGAGGGTTGTTCTGATGTTATAAGCCATGCCAATCCAGATATGATTGAATGACTGAGAGGACTCGATAAGCCAAAATGGAGAAGGAATAACTCATTGGGTTTTAAAGTTTGCAGAGGGCTAACATAAAACTCCCTTAGCATCAAATGAATTGATCGGCATGGTGACGCAGCGGTAGACTAAGAGTTGCTGCCTTACTGCGCCAGAGACCCGGGTTCGATCCTGACAATGCGTGCTTGTAGATTGTACGTTCTCTCTGTGACCCACGTGGGTTTCCTTCGGGTGCTCTGGTTTTCTCCCACATTCCAGAGATGTGTCGATTTGTAGGTTAATTGACGTCTGTAAATTGCCCCTAGTGTGAAGGATATAGGACCAGTGTACGGGTGATCATTGGTTGGCATGGACTCGGTCGGCAGAAGGGAATGTTTTCACGCCATCTCTCTAAAACAAACTATTGCCGTTACCTTGTTGGTCTCCGTTTAACATTGCTTGTGAAAGTCAGCAAAGTGCAAGATTCTTTCTACAGCCCTCAGACCAGTGAGCCCATGTGCTCATTACTTAACCAGACAGTCCAAACCTTTTTTTAGTTTAGTTTAGAGATACATAGAAACATAGAAATTAGGTGCAGGAGTAGGCCATTCAGCCCTTCGAGCCTGCACCGCCATTCAATATGATCATGGCTGATCATCCAACTCAGTATCCCGTACCTGCCTTCTCTCCATACCCTCTGATCCCCTTAGCCACAAGGGCCACATCCAACTCACTCTTAAATATAGCCAATGAACTGGCCTCAACTACCCTCTGTGGCAGAGAGTTCCAGAGACTCACCACTCTCTGTGTGAAGAAAGTCTTTCTCATCTCGGTCTTAAAGGATTTCCCCCTTATCCTTAAGCTGTGACCCTTGTCCTGGACTTCCCCAACATCGGGAACAATCTTCCTGCATCTAGCCTGTCCAACCCCTTAAGAATTTTGTAAGTTTCTATAAGATCCCCTCTTAATCTCCTAAATTCCAGAGAGTATAAACCGAGTCTATCCAGTCTTTCTTCATAAGACAGTCCTGACATCCCAGGAATCAGTCTGGTGAACCTTCTCTGCACTCCCTCTAT
This sequence comes from Okamejei kenojei, assembly GCA_035221665.1. Classification (NCBI taxonomy): domain Eukaryota; kingdom Metazoa; phylum Chordata; class Chondrichthyes; order Rajiformes; family Rajidae; genus Okamejei; species Okamejei kenojei. The sequence goes on along the minus strand of JAVHYY010000305.1, from coordinate 51,948 downwards.
GGCAATAATGTCCTTCCTCAGATTTGGAGACCAAAACTGCACGCAATACTCCAGGTGTGGTCTCACCAAGACCCTGTACAACTGAAGTAGAACCTCCCTGCTCCTGTACTCAAATCCTTTTGCTATGAAAGCTAACATACCATTTGCTTTTTTTCACTGCCTGCTGCACCTGCATGCCTACTTTCAATGACTGGTGTACCATGACACCCAGGTCTCGCTGCATCTCCCCTTTTCCTAATCGGCCACCATTTAAATAATAGTCTGCTTTCCTGTTTTTGCCACCAAAGTGGATAACCTCACATTTATCCACATTATACTGCATCTGCCAAACATTTGCCCACTCACCCAGCCTATCCAAGTCACCTTGCAGTCTCCTAGCATCCTCCTCACAGCGAACACTGCCCCCCAGCTTAGTGTCATCCGCAAACTTGGAGATATTGCCTTCAATTCCCTCATCCAGATCATTAATATATATTGTAAATAGCTGGGGTCCCAGCACTGAGCCCTGCGGTACCCCACTAGTTACTGCCTGCCATTGTGAAAAGGACCCGTTTACTCCTACTCTTTGCTTCCTGTTTGCCAGCCAGTTCTCTATCCACATCAACCCACATACAGCACAGAATCAGGCCCTTCAGCCAACTGAGTCCACATCAACCAGCGATACCTGTGCATAAACTATCCCACACACGCGAGGGACAATTTACATTTATACCAAGCTAATTAACCTACAAACCTGCAGGTCTTTGTAGTGTGGGAGGAAACTGAAGATCTCGAAAAAAACCCCATGCAGGTCAAGGGGAAATCGTACAAATCTGTACTGACAGCACCCGTAGTCAGGATCGAACCCGGGTCTCTGGCACTGCAAGCGGTGTAAGCCAGCAACTCTACTGCTGCGCCACCATGCCCGCCCCTTTTTCCCAGGACAGAGATGGACTACTGGAGGGCATAGCTTTAACGAGAGTGGGGCAAAGTTTAACGATGTGTGGAGCAAGTTATTAGCGGTTGGAGTGCACCTTGAGTATGTTGCCAAGGGTGATGGAGGCAGATACAACAGTGGCAGTTAACAGGTTTTTGGATAGGCAGGGAATGGAGGGATAATGATAATGTGCAGGCAGATAAGAGTTGGCACTGGTGTCACGTTTGGCACAGGCATTGTGGACCGAAGGGCCTGTTGCTGTGTTGTACTGTTCTATGTTCTATACCTCAGGTTATCAATCTTTAACTTTAACAAAGGAAGGGAAGGAGATGAGTTCAGACAAGCTGATTTAAAGTTCAGGGATGTAGCGTGGAAACAGGCCCTTTGGCCCACCGAGATCGCGCCGACCAGTGATCACCCCGCACTCTAGCACTACCCTACGCATTAGGAACAATTTACAAATTTTCTGAAGCCAAATAACCTAGAAAACCTGTAGCTCTGTGGAGTATGGGAGGAAACCGGAGCACCCGGAGAAAACCCACGCTGTCACAGGGAGAAGGTACAGGCAGCACCCGTAGTCAGGATTGCTCCCAGGTCTCTGGCGCTGTAAGGCAGCAACTCTACCGCTGCGCCACTGTGCCACCCAAATAGTTGCACATCAGATTAGACACGTTAGGAAGAAGAAAGTGTACAACAGTGTAGATTCAATTGCGGAGTTCGATTACTTGAGGCATATATAAATGCTAGACGCAGCTGTTCTTGCAACAGTTGTAAAAGGAACCCAAGGAAGGAAAACTAATCATTCACTTTTCCTGCCATCATTATCCTTGGCAAGTACGATAGGAGACATGGGTCAGTGGGGCCGAATGGCCCAATTTGCACAAACGAAATGGAGCAGTCTACTGGGGTCACCAAACCCATGAAGTGTGTCCACCCGAAAACTCGCCAATTCCTTCTCTCCAGAGCTGCCTGTCCCGCTCAGTTACTCCAGTACTTTGTGTCCATCTCTGGTGGAAACCAGCATCTGCAGTTCCTTCCTACACATTTTGAATGTGGTTTGAATGTTTACCTCATGCATTCCAAAAGATTTGATGCAGACATTACTGCTTCAGTTTGAGCAGAGTGCTCAGTTTCTACTTGGCACTTGACCAAAATACAGAAGTTATTTTACTTGTCTTAAAGTCTCACCCAGCTAGATTTAAAAAAAAGCCTGCATTATTTATGGTGGTTTAAATGACAAACTACAATTCGGAACTAGGATTAATAGTACGATTAAACAAACTTACCAGTTTGAAGTTTGATCTTGATTTTATGAGGAGTTACAATGAGCGATTACGTGAAGAAGGCTGCAAGTCTGCATGCGCGTCAATCTTCAAAGCAGCGGTGTGAAATCACATATGAGAGAAGTTGACCTGAAGATAGTAAGATTTGGAGAACTAGAACTACCAGATAACCTTTATAACATGAGGGTTGGGAGCGGTGGGCACTTAATCGCTCATTGTAACCTCATAAAATCAAGATCAAACTTCAAACTGGTAAGTTCTCATTTAATCTTACTATTTTACTTTGGAGTCATATGAGTGACTACGTGAAGATTTCAAAGCTCTGTGATTTCACGCCGGATATGGGTCCAAGCGTCACACCATGGATGACCATGGATGAATGAAAAAGATCAATGCAATCAGACATAACATAGTTAGGTAACAAAACTGATGCTTTAATTATGAATGAAAAATAATAGTAACCCCTCCCATCCTGGGGGGAAACTATAGAACATAATCTAAAATGGTATGTGCAAACAACCCCGGTCCGGCAATAGGTTTGTCGTAAAACCTGTGGAACATCCGTTCATTGGCCCATCCTGTAGCCGCTAGGATGTTGTCGAGGGGAATGTGCATTGCCCTCGCTGCTGACGTAGATGCAGCCCTGGTGGAGTGAGATTTAAAAGTGTCAGTGTTCACTCTTGCACTGAAAATGGTTTGTGCTGATACCTTGTGGTAAGGCTTCTTATAACTAATCAGGACAGATAACTCAGAGCCTCTGAAGCTTTTGGTGACTTTTATGTTTTGGTGTATTTGTTATACTACACATAACTGTGGATCCTCGGGGTATGCCAGGAACTCAAGCTTGAGCACTGGCACCCCCGGCATGCTCTGTTTGATTAAATCATATATGATGAAGGTTACAGTATTTAAATTGGGGGTCATATTGTCTAGTCGTAGCTTGTGCAACGTCTGGACTTGTTGCGCTGTTACCAGCGCCATCAGCATGACCACCTTGAGGGTGAGTTTGGATAAGGATAGGGAGGTAGCTGGAGCCCACTGGTGAAGCAGTATAAGCACCATGCTCACATCCCAAATGTTTGTGTACCGGGGCCTGGGTGGTATGGAATTAAAAATGCCCTCATGAACCTCATTATTAAGGGGTGTGTCCCTACCGATTGATGCCCCGTTCCCAGCACTAAGTAAGAAGATAGTGAGCTTCTGGCACTACTGATGGCACTGTGGCTTAATTTATGATCATAAAATAAAGTTGATAGGAACTCCAGGATATCCGTGCTGCATGCTGTATCATATGATATGTTGGAGACATGACAGTACATCTCCCACTTCTTGATGTGAGAGACGTACTGTTTTTGAGTACTGTCCCTCCAGACGGCTGTTATCACATCCACTGTTCGGTAAGTCAGTCAGAGTTCCAGGTATGGTCTCCTCAGAATCTGCAAATCAATAAATTGATTTCAGTCATGTAGTGGGTGGTTACCCCCCGTGACTGGGGGAACCAGCAGGTCCCTGCTTTTGGGGACAGCCATGAAAGGCTGTGTTATCATTCCCAGGACTTGTGGGAACCAAGACTGTGTAGGCCAGTCAGGCACTACCAAAATGGCTGTGCTTGATTTTTGCCAAGCATCAGCTGATGAGGCAAAATGGGGGAAAAGCATACAAGAACATTCCTCCCCAATGCAGTGAAAATGCAAGAAAATATCTGGCATGCAATACCGGGCGACAATGTCACTATACACTTCATGAATCAACATCCATTCTGTGTTGTCATTGAATTTCCGCGATCTAGTGTCCGACACCAAGTTGTATCTCCCCGGTAGGTGGATTGCTGAGACCCAAATGTTCCTTGCAATACACCAGTGCCAAAGAAGGTTAGCCAATTTATCACAAGATCCAGACTTAATTCCACCCATATGATTGACATACGCCACCGCTGTAGTGTTGTCAATCTGAAGTTGAACATGCACATGTTGCATATTGCTGCAATAAGCCTTAAGCCCATAGAGTGCTCCCAACAACTCTAAGTAGTAATAGCACGTTGCTGAAGAATTAAGGACTTCTGCACATTCCATCTACCTCCGCAGCTAGAGATAGTATCTGTTGCTTCCCATCCTAGGGTGCTTGCATCGGTTTGTAAGATAACCGATAGCAATTAAAACTTTTCTGGAGCTATGATGTATATTCGTTACCCACCATTGTAATTTAGCAATGGTCTCTGCTGGCAATCGCATGGGTCTACAAAATTGGCCTGTGTGGGATTTGAGTGCCTGTTCCTTTGCATGTTGTAAATTTTGATAGTGCAAAGTCCCGAAACACACAGCTGGAAAGGCAACCACAAGTTTGCCAATTACACTTGCTGCTAGTCTTATTGAAGGCAGCTGTTGACAATTAGATTGTTGAAGACTTCTATTAAATCTAATTGCTTGCCCCCTGGCAGAGTCACAGACATGTGAATTGAGTTAAATGTACACCCCAGGTAATCAATTACCCTGGTAGGTGTCAATTTGGACTTAACTGGATGGATTAGAAACCCAATCTCTCAAACATGAGTTTGGTGGCTGAGATAGATGATTCAGCTGACTCCTTGCTGTCCCCGATGATTAGAATGTCATTCAAATATGTAATTACTATGTGATTCTGAGCTCGTAGTAGCCCCAGAAATGGTTTTTGTCATTTAGTAAATGGTCTGGGAGTTGAAGTCAGCCCATTAGGCAACGCTTTGAACTGTCACAATCGTCCCATCCAGTTAAATTTCAAATATCTCCTGTGCTCCCTGTGAATTGGTACTGAGTAGTATGCATCCTTAAGATCAATGCATGCCATATAACCCCCTTTAGAAACCAGTTGTATGGCAGTGCCAAAGTTATCCTTTTTGAAATGTTTATACTGCGCAAACATATTGAGTTCAGTCAAGTCTAGGATGATATGACATCCTCCATCCCTTTTCCGCTTGGTGAATATGTTGGATACAAATTGGTGAGGTTCCTGATGCGACTTCTGAATGACCTCTTTTTTGCATAAAGCCTGGATTTCAGCTTGTATATCCAAACTTTCCTGTTGTGAAAACACATATGTGCGGTTTGGTAAATGTTGTGTGGGAGGTAATGAATTAAGAAGGAACTCAATTTTGAAGTTATGGAATTCCCTGCCACAGAGGACAGTGGAGGCCAAATCACTGGATGGATTTAAGAGTTGGATAGAGCTAAGAGTTAAGAGTTGGATAGAGCTCGTGGAGTCAAGGGATATGGGGAGAAGGCAGGCACGGGTTATTGATAGCGGACGATCAGCCATGATCATATTGAATGGCAGTGCTGGCTCGAAGGGCCGAATGGCCTCCTCCTGCACCTATTTTCTATGTTTCTATGAAACCTTGTATACTGTGCAGTATAAACGGGTCTGCTGTGATCCAATTCCATTCATTCCAGAAATGTTGCAATCTCCCCCCAACCTGTGAGTGAGTCATGTGTAAGGTGTTCCACAAGGAGCTAGATTCACCTACCTCAGACATTACTGGCGGTACAGTGCTGGTTTTCGTCCTCGAGGCTTGGGAAGTAGAGCTAATGATGGGTGCCCTCTGGGCAACCTTGCCGTGGCCGGCTGGGGCCTACCCCTAAAAAAGACCTTGGTGCCTCCAGTTCGAGTCTTCCTCCGATTCCGAAGCCCCTAGGCAGGTATCGCCTGGTGCTGAAGGAGGCATAGGGGTGTGCCCGGTGTGATGAGCCCCTGGGTGTGGTTTGGACTCTGCTCATGAGGCGGAGAGTCTTAGCCTCATCGTCCAGCTCCCGGACCTGCTTCTGCAGATCTGCCCCAAATAGGTAATTGGCCAGCTGGACGTTGCTGGCCTTCCACAGTACACCAGATTTGGGATTTAGTGCCGGCCGTACTGCGTTTTTGCGCAGGCAGTTGATCTCAAACTGGGCATTACACATTAGCGGCACTGTATCCTGCTGTGTGTTCAGTCAGCAGCTCCCCATCAGCAGACCTTTCAAATGCCATGCTACCACAGGCCAGCTATTTCAACATTTTCTGGATCTTAATTTCCTGGGCTCTCCCACCCGCTCCAATATGACCCCAGATGGAGTGGTTGACGGCTGGCACATTTAGGGAGGCACAGTTGGCAGGAGTATGGTACCTGTTTGTGGTCTCCTCCATTGCCCGGTCTTTGAGCTGGTGTGATGCCAAATAATTTATTGTGGTGGGCAGGTCTTCATCCAGGTGTGCTCCTGATGGGGAGGGTATGGCAAATTTGGATGCCAATAGCAGCACTTCAGCCCCGTGCGCCCGGGAGTGCTCACCTGCTGTGCCTCCATATTCTGAGTCAGGTAAATACTGACTCAGTGTACTCCCCTCTCCAGAGAGTGAGACACTTCACAGCCCTGTATACGGTGCTGCTGGCGCGGCCTCCTGTGGAGACCCATGCTGATATTGTTCCCTCCTTTGGAGCATATCATTTTGGAGCCACCTCTCCATCTGGGAAAGTCATCCGCAGATGCTTCCCAATGAAGGAGGGGATCCCACCGGGCCCGACTCATCTGAGTCTGTGGGCCTCGCAGGCTTATGTGTGGCCTTTCGCCCCAGCGGGACTGCCACGGTGCTTTCCTAGGGCACCAAGTCTGCTGTCGCTGGCTCCACTGCCAGCAACATGGAAGGCGATACAGACAGTCGGCCGCTACCTGCACCTCCGCGGTCTTTGGTAGCCGGCTTCCCCGCAGACCGTCTCTTCACCTTCAACATTGTTTGGTTCAAACTTGCTGGAAAAACAAGAATTGTAGAACCCACCAATACGACCTCAGAGTAGTTTTAAAAACACTTACCTGAGGTTTTTAAACTTACCGCTGGAAGGAGCGATGCGCCTGCCAGTCAGTCGTTGGCGCATGCTTCAGACGTAATGGCGTGCATGCGGACTGACGGCCTTCTTCACGTAGTCACTCACCTGACTCCGAAGTAAAATGCTGTGTTATTCACTAATGGCTGCATGCTACACGGGAGTTTTGTCTTCTTAAAAATATCTGTCACTTACACAGAAACTTTGAGTGTAACACCTTGGGGATTTTCACTGAACCTTGGCTTACAGCACAAGACCCTTGTCTTGAGCATAACTCCTGGATCTAAGCAAGCACATCACACAATTTCCCCTGCAACCACAGGAGATGCAACACCTGTCCTTACACAATAGATAATAGACAATAGGTTCAGGAGTAGGCCATTCCTGCCTTCTCCCCATATCCCCTGACTCTACTATCTATAAGAGCCCTATCTAGCTCTCTCTTGAAAGTATCCAGAGAACCGGCCTCCACCGCCCGCTGAGGCAGAGAATTCCACAGATTCACAACTCTCTGTGAGAAAAGCGTTTCCTCGTCTCAGTTCTAAATGGCTTACCCCTTATTCTTAAACTCTGGCCACTGGAATTGGACTCCCCCAACATCGGGAACATGTTTCCTGCCTCTAAACCCTTAACAATGTTATATGTTTCAATAAGATCCCCTCTCATCCTTCTAAACTCCAGAGTGTACAAGCCCAGCCGCTCCATTCTCTCAGCATATGACATTCCCGCCATTCCGGGAATTAACCTTGTAAACCTGCGCTGCACTTCCTTAATCGCAAGAATGTCCTTCCTCAAATTAGGGAATCAAAACTGCACACAATACTCCAGGTGTGGTCTCATTGGGGCCGTATACAACTGCAGAAGGACCTCTTTGCTCTTATACTCAAGTCCTCTTGTTATGAAGACCAACGTGCCATTCGCTTTCTTCACTGCCTGCTGTACCTACATGCTTATTTTCATAGACTGATGAACAAGGACCTCCAGGCCCCTTTGTACTTCCCTTTTCCCAACTTGACACCTTTAGATAATCATCTGCTTTCCTGTTTTTTATACCAAAGTTGGTAACCTCACATTTATCCACATTAAACTTAATCTGCCCACTCCCCCAACCTGTCTAAGTCACCCTGCATTCTCATAGCATCATCCTCACAGTTCCCACTGCCACCCATCTTTGTGTCATCTGCAAATTTGCTAATGTTACTTTGAATCCCTTCATCCAAATCATTGATGTATATTGTAAATAGCTGTGGTCCTAGCACCAAGCCTTGCGGTACCCCACTAGTGACAGCGTGGCATTTTGCAAGGGACCCGTTAATTCCTACTCTTTGTTTCCTGTCTGCTAACCAATTTTATATCAAAGTCACGTGAGTGACTACGTAATGAGCCCACCAGTCTGCATGCACGTCAAATACATCAACGCATGGCGCATGGACTGGCTGGGGGATTGTCGGCTCCCCCAGCGGTAAGTTTAAAAACCTCTCAGGTAAGTGCAAATTTGCTCATGGTGTTTTTTGGGTGTACTTTATTTTTCTACAACTCTCTAGGTTTCACTATGGAAAAGCCTAGGACTAAACCAAGAAGGTTCAAATGGACTTCAAATGAATAACACTATGGCAGTGGCATGTATTAATCACATGGGTGGAAACAAATCAGTATCCTGTGATACTTTAGCTAATCTCATTTGGAATTGGTGTATAGACATGAGAATTTGGATCTCAGCTGCTTACTTGCCATGTAGATTTAATAGGGTGGCAGATGCTAGATCTCGTAAATTCAATGATCACACGGAGTGGATGTTAAATCAAAAAGTATTTAACGACATTATAGCACGTTATGGAACACCTGATATTTATTTGTTCGCCTCCAGGCTTAATCACCAATTACCAAGATATGTAGCATGGGAGCCAGACCCAGGGGCAGAGGCCATAGATGCATTCTCTATACACTGGGGGGGAATGTTCTTCTATGTATTCCCTCCATTCTGCCTCGTTGGACGATGCTTGCAAAAAATAATGCAAGACTTCGCAACGGGTATTTTAGTAGTGCCTAACTGGCCTACACAACCATGGTTCCCTTTACTGATAGGAGTATTAACGGAACCGCCCATGGTTGTTCATAGACATGAACATTTGCTTATTCAGCCTGTTTCTCGGGAACCTCATCCCCTACATGACAGAATCGACCTGTTAATTTGCAGAATCTGAGAATACCTTTCATGGGGCTCGTATTATCTGACCAGATGGTGGATGTAATCATTGCAGCTTGACGTGATGGCACGGAGAAGCAGTATGTCTCATATATTAAACAATGGGAAGACTTTTGTGTCAATACGCATATAAATTACTTTATGGTAGATATAGCCGATGTGTTGGAATTTCTTTCAACCTTATATTTTGATAAAAAATTGAGTTATAGCGCTATTAACACTGCTCGTAGTGCTTAGTCGTCATATTCGCTGCTGGGCTCTAGACACCATTCTGTCGGCTCTCACCCACTAGTATCCAAATTCATGAAGGGTATTTTTAACAATAACCCTCCTAGGCCCAGATATCGGGAAGTATGGAACGTTAATATAGTATTAACATTGCTTTGCAGTTGGGCACCAGCTGCATCTTTATCTTTGGCCCAGCTCACCTATAAATTAGTCATGCTCATGGCGTTCATTTCAGCTCAACGAGTCCAGTCGTTACAGAAATTAAGGCTGGATAAGGCAGTTATATCCAATAATAAAGTAACCTTTTATATAGATGAGCTAATTAAGCAAAGTAGATCAGGTGCGCCAGGATTTAAGTTGGAGCCTTGGCATATCCACCAAATCGCAGATTATGTGTGGTTACATATATTAAAGAATACATAAAGGTTACAAAAGACCTTCGAGGCAGCGAACCAACTGTCTTCGTAAGTCATAAAAAACACATAGAAGGGTAACGGTGCAGACCATTTCTAGATGGTTAAGATGCGTATTAGCATTCGCAGGAGTGGATACTGATGGATTTAAATCTCACTCTACCAGGGCTGCAGCCACGATGGCAGCGTGAAATATGGAAGTTCTGCTGGATCACATCCTTGCAACAGCAGGATGGGCGAATGAGCAAACTTTTCAGACATTTTATAATAAACCAATTACCAGGACTGGTTTATTTGCCAGCAAAATTTTAAGTTCTGTTAATTAAATCAATTGTTTATCCCTGATGTGAAAGGACTATTTTTTCCATTAAAGCATGGACATGTTTGAAAGTTAAACATCATGTTTCAATGAAGTATGTTTCTTCAGCCATGTTTGGTCAACTGAAGCAGTGTGTCTGCATGGAGACTTGTTCACTGCATTAAACCACAGAGCTTTGAAGTCTTCACGTATTCACTCACGTGACTTTAATATAAAATAGAAAGATTCAACGAGAACTTACTGTTTGAAGTTTGATCTTTATTTTATGAGAAGTTGAAGTGAGGGAATACGTGCCCTCCACTCCCAACCCTACTTGTCATAAAGATAATTTGGTAGTTCTAAGGTTGTTAATCTTCCTATAGCTTAGGTCAGCAACTATTCTGGGGTTTCATAAAGCTGTTCAAAAGTTTGACGCGCATGCGGACTGGCGGGCTCATCACGTCTTTCCTCACATCAGCTTCTCATAAAATAAAGATCAAACTTCAAACGGTAAGTTCTCGTTTAATCTTTCTATTTTCTGTCCATGTCAGCACTCTACCTCCAATACCATGTGCCCTAACAGGGCTCACGCTTAACTTTTTTTCCCTATTGCCAGCCGGGCAACCTCGGCAGCTTTTTAGGTTGCCAAATGACAGTTTAGGTGGTCATTTAAGACGGCTTGCATGACGCGTGCGATAATGTGCTTGGACAAAGTGCATGGTTACCAGTCGGAATTATGGTCAATGAAGCATTCACATGTTATTTCTGCATCAAATAAAGTCACAAACTAAACATATTCATCAATCAAGACATGATATATACCACAATGACAAGCAGCAAAACTACATACTCTCATCTCTTTTTACACGTTGCAATGAATGCAATTTCTATGATCTCTTTCCACTTCCAAACAAAAAATATGGTTATTCAGCGTATGATCAACCTCGGTGAAACCAAACGCAGGCTTGGCGATCGCGTCACACAACACCTCCACTCAGTTCGCAATAACCAACTGATCTCCAGATGGCTCAGCACTTCAACTCCCCCTCCCATTCCGAATCCGACCTTTCTGTCCTGGGCCTCCTCCATGGCCAGAGTGAGGCCCACCGCAATTTGGAGGAACAGTACCTCATATTTTGCTTGGGTAGTTCACACCCCAGCAGTATGAACATTGGCTTCTCCAATTTCATGTACAGTGGCTTGCAAAGGTTTTCATACCCCTTGAACCTTTCCACATTTTGTCATGTTACAAGCACAAATGTAAATGTATTTTATTGGGATTTTATGTGATAGACCAACACAAAGTGGTGCATAATTGTGAAGTGGAACGAAAATGGTACATGGTTTCCAAATTTTATTACAAATAAAAAACTGAAAAGTGTGGCATGCAAAAGTATTCTGCCCCCCTGAGTCAATACTTTGTAGAACCACCTTTCGCTGCAATTACAGCTGCAAGTCTTTTGGGGTATGTCTCTACCAGCTTTGCACATCTACAGACTGAAATGTTTGCCCATTCTTCTTTGCAAAATAGCTCAAGCTCAGTCAGATTGGATGGAGATCGTCAGTGAACAGCAATTTTCAAGTCTTGCCAGAGATTCTCAATTGGATTTAGGTCTGGACTTTGACTGGGCCATTCTAACACATGAATATGCTTTGATCTAAACCATTCCATTGTAGCTCTGGCTGTATGTTTAGGGTTGTTGTCCTGCTGGAAGGTGAACCTCTGCCCCAGTCTCAAGTCTTTTGCAGACTCTAACAGGTTTTCTTCCAAGATTGCCCTGTTTTTGGCTCCATCCATCTTCCCATCAACTCTGACCAGCTTCCCTGACCCTGCTGAAGAAAAGCATCCCCACAGCATGATGCTGCCACCACCATGTTTCACAGTGAGGATGGTGTGTTCAGGGTGATGTGCAGTGTTAGTTTTCCGCCACACATAGCGTTTTGCATTTAGGCCAAAATCTTCAATTTTGGTCTCATCAGACCAGAGCACCTTCCTCCACATGTTTGCTGTGTCCCCCACACGGCTTGTGGCAAACTGCAAACGGGACTTCTTATGGCTTTGTTTCAACAATGGCTTTCTTCTTACCACTCTTCCATAAAGGCCCGATTTGTGAAGTGCACGACTAATAGTTGTCCTGTGGACAGATTCTCCCACTTGAGCTGTGGATCTCTGCAACTCCTCCAGAGTTACCATGGGCCTCTTGGCTGCTTCTCTGATCAATGCTCTCCTTGCCCAGCCTGTCAGTTTAGGTGGACGGCCATGTCTTGGCAGGTTTGCAGTTGTGCCATACTCTTTCCATTTTTGGATGATGGATTGAACAGTGCTCCGTGAGATGTTCAAAGATTGGGATATTTTTTTTATAACCTAACCCTGCTTTAAACTTCTCCACAACTTTATGCCTGACCTGTCTGGTGTGTTCCTTGGGCTTCATGATGCTGTTTGTTCACTAATGTTCTCTAACAAACCTCTGAGGCCGTCACAGAACAGCTGTATTTATACTGAGATTAGATTACACACAAATGGACTCTATTTACTAATTAGGTGACTTCTGAAGGCAATTGGTTGCATTGGATTTTATTTAGGGGTATCAGAGTAAAGGGGGGCTGAATACTTTTGCACGCCACACTTTTCAGTTTGTTATTTGTAGAAAAATTTGAAAACCATGCTCCTCCCGACATCAGTCTGAATGAAGAAGGGTCTCGACCCGAAATGTCGCCTATTTCCATCCCTCCATTAATGCTGCCTCACCTGCTGAGTTTCTCCAGCATTTTTGTCTACCCATTCACACGTTCAGTCATCCCACTTTCCTCACCCACTCCTTGCACATTAGGGGCAATTTTACAGAGACATGTTAACCTACAAAGCCAATGTGTCTTTGGGATGTGGAAGGAAACCCACATGCTTGCAGGGAGAATGTGCAAATTCAACACAGACAGTGTCCGAGAACAGGATCGAACACAGATCTCTGGCGTGTGAGGCAGCAAGTCCACCAGCTGTGCCACTATATTTTATTTTCCATCACACAAAAAATTATACGTTGATAACTTTGGTTACTAAAAAAAAAGAAACTATCCATTTTCAGTCTTAATTCTCTAAGTGATGCAATGTCCCCCTTTACAGCTACTGTATGTTTTAATTCAGCTCAAGGCTATTGGGGCGGTATATTGGCCATAAATCTGCTACCTAAAAGTGCCAGAGACCTGGAATTGATCCTGAATATGGGTGCTGTCTGTATGGAGTTTTGTTTTCTCGTTTATAACATTGTTTACAGAGTACTATGTTTACATATTCTGTTGTGCTGCTGCAAATAAGGATTTCATTGTTCCAACTGGGATGTGAGAAAATAAAACACTCTTGACTTACGTCACTGATGTGTGGGATAGAACTAGAGTACGGGTGATCGGTCGTCGGCGTGGACTCGGTGGGCTGAAGGGCCTGTTTCCACCCTGTATCTTTAAATTAAACTAAAAACACTAAAACCAGAGGAAATGTAAAGAAGGGTTTCTACCCGAAACGTCACCCAATGTTTTCTATCCAGAGACACTGGCTGCTTCATGTAGCTCCCCCGCACAATTAAAGCATGGAATATTCTTCACCCTACCATAGGTACCAAGCAGACGCAACTAAATTTAAGGTCACTTTATTTTTCCCAAGAACCCTTTTTTGCTTAATTCCAAGTCAAGAGTCAAGAGAGTTTTATTGTCATGTGTCCCAGATAGAGCAATGAAATTCTTGCTTGCTGCAGCACAACAAAATATGTAAACATAATACAGAACAGGAGATAAAAGTTCAGTGTGTCTATATACTATAGACCATATACAGTGGCTTGCAAATGTTTTCATACCCCTTGAACTTTTCCAAATTTTGTCACGTTACAACCACAAACGTAAATGTATTTTATTGTGATTTTATGTGATAGACCAACACAAAGTGGCGCATAATTGTGAAGTGGAAAGAGAATGATACATGGTTTTCAAATTTTATTACAAATAAAAAACTGAAAAGTGTGGCGTGCAAAAGTATTCAGCCCCCTTTACTCTGATACCCCTAAATAAAATCCAGTGCAACCAATTGCCTTCAGAAATCACCTAATTCGTAAATAGATTACACACAAATTATACACTTGTGTGTAATCTAACCTCAGCATAAATACAGCGGTTCTGTGAAGGCCTCAGAGGTTTGTTAGAGAACATTAGTGAACAAACAGCATCATGAAGCCCAAGGAACACACCAGACAGGTCAGGGATAAAGTTGTGGAGACATTTGAAGCAGGGTTAGGTTATAAAATAATATCCCAAGCTTTGAACATCTCACGGAGCACTGTTCAATCCATCATCCGAAAATGGAAAGAGTATGGTACAACTGCAAACCTACTAAGACATGGCCGTGCACCTACACTGACAGGCCGGGCAAGGAGAGCATTGATCAGAGAAGCAGCCAAGAGGTCCATGGTAACTCTGGAGGACCTGCAGAGATCCACAGCTCAAGTGGGAGAATCTGTCCACAGGACAACTATTAGTTGTGCACTCCACAAATCGGGCCTTTATGGAAGAGTGGCAAGAAGAAAGCCATTGTTGAAACAAAGCCATAAGAAGTCCCGTTTGCAGTTTGCCACAAACCATGTGGGCGACACAGCAAACAGGTGGAGGAAGGTGCTCTGGTCTGATGAGACCAAAATTGAAGTTTCTGGACTAAATGCAAAACGCTACGTGTGGCGGAAACCTAACACTGCACATCACCCTGAACACACCATCCTCACTGTGAAACATGGTGGTGGTAGCATCATGCTGTGGGGATGCTTTTCTTCAGCAGGGACAGGGAAGCTGGTCAGAGTTGATGGGAAGATGGATGGAGCCAAAAACAGGGCAATCTTGGAAGAAAACCTGTTAGAGTCTGCAAAAGACTTGAGACTGGGGCGGAGGTTCACATTCCAGCAGGACAACGACCCTAAACATACAGCCAGAGCTACAATGGAATGGTTCAGATTAAAGCATATTCATGTGTTAGAATGGCCCAGACAAAGTCCAGGCCTAAATCCAATTGAGAATCTCTGACAAGACTTGAAAATTGCTGTTCACAGATGCTCTCCATCCAATCTGACTGAGCTTGAGCTATTTTGCAAAGAAGAATGGGCAAAAATTTCAGTCTGTAGATGTGCAAAGCTGGTAGAGACATACCCCAAAAGACTTGCAGCTGTAATTGCAGCAAAAGGTGGTTCTACAAAGTATTGACTCAGGGGGGCTGAATACTTTTGCAAGTCACACTTTTCAGTTTTTTATTTGTAATTTTATTTCTCTTTTTGTTATTTTCTCGTCTTGTTTTAGTGTGTAAATATTGAGTTATTATGTAGTATATGTGTGTGGGAGGGGTGGGAGAAACGTTTTTAGTCTCTTCCTTTTGGGGGGACGGGACTTTTCTTGTCGTATCCCCCGTCTCTGTCTCCGTCTGCGCTGAGGTCTAATGGCAGAGCTGGCAGCCTCCAACTCTAACTGCGACCGACCCGAGGCTCCGGAGGCAGAGCCAGCCAGGACTTACCAGCGCGGGGCTGGCCGACTTCGGGGCAGTGGCAGGTTCAGGCGTTCAGGCGTTCCAGCGGCCCGACTCGGAGTTGTGGCGGCTTTCCAGTGGTGGTGGCGGCGGCAGCAACTTCGGAGGCCCGGCCGCGGGCCCAGTGGACGACATCGTTGGGAGCTCGCAGTTCACAGGTTGGTGACCTGTTTTTCCGTAGCTCCCGTGGCAACAGCTGCGTCCGCTGGACTGGAGGGCGGCAGCTTCGGCAGCTTCGAACGCCCCGGGCCGCGGAGTTGAACCGGCCCGCTCGCGGAGCGCGGTTCAGCCGTGGGACTTACTTATTTACATCACCCGGTGCGGTCACAACATCGGAGGCCTGGATCGCCTCAGAGCAGAGGAAGAGGAAGAACAAGAAGGGAAGAGACAAAGACTTAAGATTTTTGCCTTCCATCACAGTGAGGAGGTGTTTGGTGAACTCACTGTGGTGGATGTTAAATATGTGTTTATTGTGTGTTTTGTTATTTACTAGATGTATGACTGCAGGCAAACGAAATTTCGTTCAGACCAAAAGGTCTGAATGACAATAAAGTTTCCATTGCAAGCATTGAACTTGCACCCTATATTCAGGCCACTGTATGGGGGCCTGTAGATAAGTCTCATTTGAGTCTTTTTACCCTTACAATTCATTAGTTCTATTCATACTGACTCCACATCTCCTGTTTCAATGTCAGCCTCTGCAAAGGACTGAATTTCATTCCTCACCAACAGAGCTACCCCACCCCCTCTGCCCACCTGTCTGTCTATTCGATAGGAGGTATACCATTGAATATTCAGTTCTCAGCCCTAGCACTCTTGCAGCCATGTCTCTGTAATTCCCACAACAAGCCGTGCGTGTGAGTTTAGTTTTAGTTTTAGAGATGCAGAGTGGAAACAGGCCCTTCAGCCCATCGAGTCTGCAAAGGATATTTAAAATAAAAAGGCTGTTTAAAGTTCACAAGCTGAAACTTTAAAAACAAAAATTCAAATTTGAAGATAAAATGAAGAATTATAATGAAAATGTTCCCAAAAGCTGGCGTCATTCCGAGGAGCACTCGGTAATTTTGATAACCAATTTGACAGAGACTTTTGGGTCTTCAATTCATGGTTCAAAGAGGCAAAAAGTTGGGTTTACAAGTGAAGCTTTGACAACTCTATTTTAAAAAAAATTTAAATTGAAAGGAGTCTGTAGTTGATGTAAACAAGTTAATGTGGAAGAATAAGGAACGGTTAAACAAGCCAATTTATTTAATTTGAAGTGAAGATGCAATGTGTCTAATTTAATCTAGTTTGCCTGACCCATGGATATTTGCCCAGCCTCAAAGATTTACTTTTTCTCACCCCATCAATAAAAAAAGCATAATCTATTCCAAAACGGAATAGATTATTCTACAGAGGCATCATTTCAGACTCGGCTGTACGCTGTTCTGTATTCTACATTCGTAAAGCACTACCATAATGACCTTGTTTTAGAAAGAACTGCAGATGCTGGAAAAATCGAAAGTAGACAAAAATGCTGGAGAAACTCAGTGGATGAGGCAGCATGCATCTAGGTGCTGCCTCACCTGCTGAGTTTCTCCAGCATTTTTGTCTACCATAATTAACTCACTCCCTTCACCCAGGAGGTGGGTATATGGATCAAGCTGCCCAAGGAAGTAGTGGAGTCTGGTACAATGGCATTTAGAAGACATTTGGACAGGACTATTTGGACTAATTGTCTGTTTCTCTAATATTTACTGAACTTTTTTTGGTGTTTAGTATGGGTTTTACAGTGCAATATGTTTACATATCCGTTGTGTTGCGACGTAAACCGCTCCATGACACACTGTAGGAGCACCTTCAGCAACACACGAGTTCCACCAAGATGCAGCACAGATCGCCACAGGTGATCCTTCTTTCCCGTGGCTATCAAACTGTACAACTCCACTCCCTTCTGTTGTGGGGTGGACTGACTACACCCTCTCTCCCTCCCCAATCTTTGCACATCCCCGCTCCTTTCCACTCGTCATTTAATTGCATGTTTCATGTTTAGTTTAGTTTAGTTGAGAGATACAGCACGGAAAATGGCCCTTCGGCCCACCGGGTCCGCGCCGACCAGCGATCCCCGCACATTAACACTAACCAACGATCATCCCGTACACAAGCACGACTCCACACACTAGCGACAATTACAATATTACTGAATCCGATTAACCTAAAAACCTGTACGTCTTTGGGGTATGGGAGGAAACCGAAGATCTCGGTGAAAACCCACGCAGGTCACGGGGAGAACGTACAAACTTCATAGACAGCACCCGTAATTGGGATCGAACCTGGTCTCTGGCACTGCATTCGCTGAAATGCAGCAACTCTACTGCAGCACCACCGTGACTGCCTTTATCTTGTGTTTTATGACTATTGGCAGATCAATTTCCCTCCTGGGATAGATAAAGTTCTATCGTATCGTAAGTCAGTGTTTAATTGTTCATTTTTGGACATATGTCAATATGTTTTGACTCTTGAGAGGTACATGGATAGGAAGGTATGGAGAGATATGGAGCAAATGCAGGCAGTTGGGACGTGTAGATGGAGCATCTTGGTCAATGTGGGCAAGACAAAATGTGCAGGAACAGCAGATGCTGGTTTACACTGAAGATAGACACAAAATGCTGGAGAAACTCAGCAGGACAGGCAGATTACAACTCAACGATAAGAATATTGATTTCTCCAACTTCAAATAACCCTTCCTTTCCCCCTCTCTCTATCCAGCCCCCACCCTAGTTCTCCAACTAGCTTCACTGTCCTGTGAAATGTCACCTATCCACAGATGCTGCCTGACCTGCTGAGTTACTCCAACACTCTGTGAAACGTCACTATCCGTTTTCTCCAGAGATGCTCCCTGACATTCTTTGTTTCACTTTGGGACCCTTCTGGTTTGAGTGGGCCAGTGGAGTAGAGAAGCCAAGACAGTTGTTGCACCAACAGTGGAAATAAAAAGGTCCAAAGAGGGTAGATGGTTGGGTAGAGGGGGAGGGGAAAGAGGTGGGGGAATGTTGGAGACTGAAGACAGGGTTGTCACTGGATGGATTGGATTCTCTCCCATAAAGTGAAGAGATGGCAGAAGAGCCCTATGTCCCTATGTTCCGGATGTCGGGGGAGTCGAGAACCAGGTGTCACAGTTTAAGAATAAGACCCGCTGAGTCACTCCACCTTTTATCTTGGTCTATTAACAGATTCAGATGTACCTTAGATCTCCTCTTGTAAGTCTGCGTGGCGCTCGCCTTTTTCATCGGACTTCTCAAAACTCCTTGCTTGGGTTATTGGTCCACACCGTGAGGGTTAGAGCTTCCACCTCTAGTAGCTGCCAGCTGTTTCTATGCCTAGTAGAATGGCTGTGGTGCACCCACTTCAAGTTCACGGATGAAATGAAGCCCGTCTCTCATGGTTACGGATGCAGTTCACTGTGAGGTCGCCAGCCAGGCACATTATGAGGTCACCTCTGATTATGATGGTTTACAAACTTGCGATCTTACGAATGGAAGGCAGGCCTAGAAGGGAATAAACCTCTTCACCATATGACTGTCACAGTGGTTATAACCAACTGGACTCAATAGTTAGATACAAGGAACTCAGTTCAGTTGTGTTAATTGTCACGTGTACAGGGGAAAGCTTTTTGTCGCGTGCTAACAGACGTCAGCAAGAAAGACAACACATGATTACAATCGAGCCATTTACAGTGTATTGATACATGGTAAGGGTATAACGTTCAGTGCAAGATAAAGTCAGCAAAGTCCGATCAAGATAGTCCAAGGGTCACCAATGAGGTAGATAGTACTTCAGCACTGCTCTCTGGTTGTGGTAGGATGATTCAGTTGCCTGATAACTGCAGGGAAGAAACTGTCCCTGAATCTGGAGGTGTGCATTCTCACACCTTTCCTAATTTGAGGTAGGACATTCTTGCTATTGAGGGAGTGTAGCGTAGGTTCACCTGGTTAATTCCCATCTCAGGCCATTTAGGACTGAGATGGGGGATAACTTTTTCACGCAGAAAATCTGTGGAATTCTCTGCCACAGAAGAAAGTGGAGGCCAATTCACTGGATGTTTTCAAGAGAGAGTTGAATGTGGCTCCTAGGGCTAACGGAATCAAGGGATATGAGGAGATAGCAGGAATGGGGTATTGATTTTGGATGATCAGCCATGATCATATTGAAAGGCGGTGCTGGCTCGTAGGGCTGAATGGCCTACTTCTGCACCTATTTTCTATGTTTCAACGTCATGGTGAGTCCAGCACGTCCAGCACTGTGAGGCAGCAACTCTGCCGCTGCACCACCCTACCTTGTTGGAGAAAAATACTTAAAAAGCAGCAGAATGTTTTTGACATTTACCAAATGAGAGTTGTCTATCTTCAAAGCGTGTGTAGTTTGTTCCTGGCACAAAAATACTTTATCAGTTTCACACTTAACTATATAAACCTAAAGACTCCACTGTTGGAATGCAATTTAATATTTGACAAATCTGAACACCTTAACAGACAGATATAAAGCACACAGAGGGATTACTGGAGTGCATTTTCCCTTTGCGGTTCCTGAGAAATCAGTGGCAGTGGCAGAGTGTTGTTCTGATGTTCTAAGCCATGCCAATCCCGATATGATTGAATGACGGAGAGGACTTGATAAGCCAACTGTAGAACAACTCATTGGGTTTTAAAGTTTGCAGAGGGCTAACACACAACTCCCTTAGCATCAAGTGAATTGATCGGCATGGTGGGGCAGCGGTAGACTAAGAGTTGCTGCCTTACTGCGCCAGAGACCCGGGTTCAATACTGACTATGCGTGCTTGTAGTTTGTACGTTCTCCCTGTGACCCGCGTGGGTTTCCTTCGGGTGCTCTGGTTTCCTCCCACGTTGCAGAGATGTGCCGGTTTGTAGGTTAATTGACGTCTGTAAATTGCCCCTTGTGTGAAGGATATAGGACTAGTGTACGGGTGATCGTTGGTTGGCATGGACTCGGTGAGCGGAAGGGCCAGTTTTCACGCCATCTCTCTAAAACACTATTGCCGTTACCTCGTTGGTCTCAGTTTAACGTTGCTTGTGAAAGTCAGCAACTGCAAGATTCTTTCTGCAGCCCTCAGACCAGTGAGCCCATGTGCTCATATCTTAACCAGACAATCAGAACCTTTTTTTGTTTAGTTTAGAGATACAGCACAGGATCAGGCCCTTCAGCCCACTGAGTCCACGTCAACCAGCGATACCTGTGCATAAACTACCCCACACACACTAGGGACAATTTACATTTATACCAAGCTAATTAACATACAAACCTGCAGGTCTTTGTCGTGTGGGAGGAAACTGAAGATCTCGGAAAAAAACCCACGCGGGTCAAGGGGAAAACGTACAAATCCATACTGACAGCACCCGTAGTCAGGATCGAACCCGGGTCTCTGGCACTGCAAGCGGTGTAAGCCAGCAACTCTACTGCTGCGCCACCATGCCCGCCCCTTTTTCCCAGGACAGAGATGGAATACTGGAGGGCATAGCTTTAACGAGAGTGGGGCAAAGTTTAACGATGTGTGGAGCAAGTTATTAGCGGTTGGAGTGCACCTTGAGTATGTTGCCAAGGGTGGTGGAGGCAGATACAACAGTGGCAGTTAACAGGTTTTTGGATAGGCAGGGAATGGAGGGATAATGATAATGTGCAGGCAGATAAGAGTTGGCACTGGTGTCACGTTTGGCACAGGCATTGCGGACTGAAGGGCCTGTTGCTGTGTTGTACTGTTCTATGTTCTATACCTCAGGTTATCAATCTTTAACTTTAACAAAGGAAGGGAAGGAGATGAGTTCAGACAAGCTGATTTAAAGTTCAGGGATGTAGCGTGGAAACAGGCCCTTTGGCCCACCGAGATCGCGCCGACCAGTGATCACCCGCACTCTAGCACTACCCTACGCATTAGGAACAATTTACAAATTTTCTGAAGCCACATAACCTAGAAAACCTGTAGCTCTGTGGAGTATGGGAGGAAACCGGAGCACCCGGAGAAAACCCACGCTGTCACAGGGAGAAGGTACAGGCAGCACCCGTAGTCAGGATTGCTCCCAGGTCTCTGGCGCTGTAAGGCAGCAACTCTACCGCTGCGCCACTGTGCCACCCAAATAGTTGCACATCAGATTAGACACGTTAGGAAGAAGAAAGTGTACAACAGTGTAGATTCAATTGCGGAGTTCGATTACTTGAGGCATATATAAATGCTAGACGCAGCTATTCTTGCAACAGTTGTAAAAGGAACCCTAGGAAGGAAAACTAATCATTCACTCTTCCTGCCATCATTATCCTTGGCAAGTACGATAGGAGACACGGGTCAGTGGGGCCGAATGGCCCAATTTGCACAAACGAAATGGAGCAGTCGACTGGGGTCACCAAACCCATGAAGTGTGTCCACCCGAAAACTCGCCAATTCCTTCTCTCCAGAGCTGTCTGTCCCGCTCAGTTACTCCAGTACTTTGTGTCCATCTCTGGTGGAAACCAGCATCTGCAGTTCCTTCCTACACATTTTGAATGTGGTTTGAATGTTTACCTCATGCATTCCAAAAGATTTGATGCAGACATTACTGCTTCAGTTTGAGCAGTGCTCAGTTTCTCCTTGGCACTTGACCAAAATACAGAAGTTATTTAACTTGTCTAAATGTCTCACCCAGCTAGATTTTTTAAAAAAGCCTGCATTATTTATGGTGGTTTAAATGACAAACTACAATTCGGAACTAGGATTAATAGCACGATTTTACTTCGGAGTCACGTGAGTGACTACGTGAAGACCCCGCCAGTCGGGAGGAGCGCCGCTCCTCCAGCGCAAATTTTGAAAAATTACTGAAGGTAAGTCTTACCTTTTCTGGTGAGCGTGGCGACTCGGTGTAATTTCTTTTTCAGGAGGAAGCACCATGGAGTCGCGCAAGGGAGAGCAGCAGCTGATACTGTTGCTGTGGAAGCAGCCAGCAGCGTGCCGTCTTTCCAGAGCTGCAGGTGCTGCCAGCAGCTGCCGGCTTCTCGCCGCTACAGACCGCAGGTGCGCCGCAGTCGGCGGCAAAACCACCCGGAAGTCGGACAGGTCCGTTGACTCGGCTGGGTCCGGACCTGAAGACACCCCGTTCACAGATAGCGACGGCGGGCGTCTTTCCCGCAGGAGCGGGTGGGGAGCAGTGCTCCAGCGTGACCTGCTTATGCAGGGGCAGAGTCACAGTGGGTCTCTTCGCAGACCCACGGCAGGATCCTTTCAAGGACTGCCAAATGTCTCACCCTCTTCGCAGGGGAGCATTAGGGGTCAGAGCTGGGCTGACCCTGAAGAAGGGGCAATGGCTGAACAGTCAACTGTGAGGGGTGCCAGAAGAGAGAGCAGCAGAAGATTGTGGGACACATGCTGTATCAACTCAAGAAGGACTGCCTATACAAAGCTGCAAGCCAGTAAAAAATACATGCTACAAACCAGCTACAGGAGCAAGCCATTAACTTTATGGCTGGGAAGCACATTGCTCCAGAGAACTCCATTTCTCTTAAAGTACCAGCAGTCTATGACCCCATCTGGGGCAACAGGAGCCCATCTATAAGGAGCCAGGAGGTGAAGCTCCAGAGGAAACTGCTGGCTGCTAAAATCACAGCAGTACCAGGACAACTGATGGGGTTGATTTGCCTGAAGAGTTACGTGATGCTCTAGCAGACTGTGTAATACTCAGTGGAGATTTACAGTTACAGGAAGAGCATCATCAAGAAGTGCGGAATTATGCAAGACAAGTAGCACACAGGCGCCAAAATTGCTGTTGGGGGACCTCCCGAAGCAGGTGAAAGACCTGCATGAGGAAGCCAAGGCTATAGGCCTGATCAAGGTGCCAAGCACCTCTAAAACCCACTATCAACAGCGGCAGCACCCCTACACACCCACCAGACATCGGTGCTATGGAAGACCATCTGGTGGTGAAAGCTCGAAGGCCGGCCCACCTGCACAGCGGTCTTTCAGACCGTGGCCCAGCCCGGCCTTCATGGAAAACGCGCCAACCCCACAACGCAGCAACACAATACCAGAAGAAACAACTGCGGAGACAACCCACACAACACCGGTAACCATGGAGGTAGGTGGGGTCTGGTTGTCTTAAAAAACATTGCATGTCCGATTCATTAAAGTTGGGGGACGGTTGCACTTGTTTCATCATGTGTGCTGCACTTTTACCTCTGAACTTTTACATACTCGGAAGTATTCAGAATTACAAAATTGAATTTGTATACGAACTACCGTCCCAGTTCAGCATACGCCTAGCAGGAAGTTCATACTTCACAAAAAGAGAGAACAGCAGGCCATGCTGAACTGTTAAGACTAAACACAAAAGGGATTGAGAAAACAATCAGAGAATTTCAAGAGTTCGTATCAAATATATTTATAAAAAAATAAAAAGATGGTGGTTGCCGTATCATTACAGATATGACCGAACTATATACTTCCGTTCAGTATGCCCATTTCAAAATAGACACGTTTGTCACACACAGGGTCATCGTAAATACCTGAAATTTATCTGGATGGGACAGCAATGGCAGTATGCCTTATCCAATGGGTTGTCATCAGCACCCAGGCTATTACAATTTATAAAACCAGCTTTAGCATACTTAAAGAAACATAACCATATCGTCATGGCTTACCTTGATGATATTCTCATTGTAGGTGAAAATTGGAGCTGGCTACATTGGTGGTATCAGCCACAACAGAGAGGTTTAACGTACATCCAGATGAATCAAAATTGGAACCCTCCACTACCATGGATTATTTGGGGTTCACTATTGACTCTGTTCATATGTCTATCACCTTGCCACCAAACAAAGTGACAGACTTGATGGAGTATGCAAAAGCCTCACTGGCATCAGGGAACCATCCATTCAGCAAGGAGCAAGAGTGATTGGGAATTGGTGGCTGCGTTTCCCAGCAGCACAATTGGACCACTCCATTATTAAAACCTGGAAGAGGGAAATTTTTAGCTCTCAAAAATCATACAGGCCATTTCAATAGGCCTATGCAACTACCAGGGAAAGTAAATTAGAATTAACCTGGTGGATAGAAATGTTCCATATTATCCTAACCCCATCACCCCATTCTATATCCCTAGGGTACATTACAGACTGATGCCAGTGCTAAAGGTTGGGAGCAACTAATACCACCGCAAGTTGTGGTGGCAGATGAGTGCACAAAAATTATTCTGTTGAAAGCACTAGGAAATTAATTATCTAGAAATGCTGGGAGCGTTTCATGGACTCAGGGCCTACTGCTCAGATGAGCACCAGGTGCATGTACGGTACAGATTGATACCACACTGGGGGCCTATATATAATCATATGGGTGAAATAAAGTCGATATCATGTGATGAAT
The DNA here is from genome assembly GCA_035221665.1 of Okamejei kenojei. NCBI lineage: Eukaryota > Metazoa > Chordata > Chondrichthyes > Rajiformes > Rajidae > Okamejei > Okamejei kenojei. The sequence continues at coordinate 26,855 of JAVHYY010000305.1, read as the reverse complement.
TGCCTAATAATATCTGGCACTGGTGTCTGGGAGAGAGATTTGGATCTCAACCACTTACCTTCCAGGTAAACTAAATACAGTGGCAGACATCAGGTCACGTAAATTCAACGACAACATTAACTGGATGTTGGATCGGAAAGTGTTTACAGATATTATAGACCGGTATGGGACACCAGATATCGACCTTTTTTCCATCCGGACTAATTCACCAACTACCAACATATGTTGCTTGGGAACCAGACCCAGGGGCAAGCAGCGATGGACGATTTCTCGCTGCATTGGGGGGGGGGGGGGGGGGGGGGGGGGATTTGTTTTGCTATGCATTTTCCCCTTCTGCCTCATCAGGCGAGTCTTACAATAATTAAACAAGACGCCGCAACGGGTACCATGGTTCCCAACAGTACAAAGATGGTCTCAGAACCCTGCATCTGGATCAACAACGGCCAAGGAGGTTGGCACAACCCCGTGCGGGAAAGTATCCGTGCCATGACTGTATGAACTTGTTGATTTGCAGTTTCTGAACAGGCCATTTCTGGGATACGGACTCTCCGACAGGACGATCAATGCCATCTCAGCGTCGTACAGGGAGTCCACGAGAAGACAGTACCTGACATATGTCAGGAAATGGGAAGTGTTCTGCACCAGGACGAACACTACATATGACTCAGCCACCAACACTGAAGTGCTGGAGTTCTGGCCACCCTTCATTTCGATGAAGGATTGAGTTACAGTGCCATTATTGTGCAAGGAATGCCCTATCTAATATCTGGGCAGAGGGAGTGATCACCTGGCTATAGGATCACACCCACTAGTACCTAAATGAATGAGGGGTATTTGTACTCTATTCCCCCCAGGCCCAGATACACCCATATATGGGACATAGGTAGTACACCATGTTACGAGGATGGACACCAATACTCTGGCTCACTCTGGACAAACTAATATCCTAGATGGGAATGATTATGGCACTTGGATCAGCACAACGGGTCCAGTCCTTACACAAGCTAGAATAGGACGTCATGTCTGTCACAAATGGCAGATAACCTGCTACATACAGGGGTACTTAAACTAGACTGACCCGGTTCCTTTGGCCAATATTAGAGTTCTGGCATATCCTGCAGATAGTCGGCCCTGCATAGTGACACATACTTTCCAATATATAGTCACCAAGACACTTATGGGCACGGAGAGAGCTTTCTCATTAGCCATAAATGCCCTCACCTAAGGTCACAGTGCAAACCATATCCAGATGGTTCGGGTGGTATTACGTGCAGTGGTGAATACTAATGTTTCAAATCTCACTCCAACAGGGCTGCATCTACATCGGACGCTAGGATGATGGGAGTTCCTATGGACCACATCCTTGCCCACAGCGGGGTGGAGCAATGAACGCATTCAATGCTTTATAATAAACCCGTGGCCGATCCTGAGACGTTTGCAGGGAAAAATTAAGTTTCTGTAAAATAAATTACCCAATGTGGGGCATATTATTTTAGGTATGAATAATACCTTTATTGTTTTTCAGCACAGTGTTGTGTGTGAAATACGTTCATCCCTCCGTCCCAGAATGGCAGTGTGTGAGCATGGTCTCGTTCCAGGGCATGAAATCACAGAGCTTTGAAATCTTCACGTAGTCACTCACGTGACTCCGAAGTGAAATAGTAAGATTAAATGAGAACTTACCAGTTTGAAGTTTGATCTTTATTTTATGAGGAGTTACGATGAGGGATTACGTGCCCTCCGCCCCAAAACCCTCTATTATAAAGTTCAACTGGTATGGAAGTTCTCTCTTATCTTACTATATTAGTCTACTCTGGTATCTGTGATTTCACACCACTGCTTTGAAGAATGTCGCGCATGCGTCCTGGCGGGGTCTTCACGTAATCCCTCATCGTAACTCCTCATAAAATAAAGATCAAACCAAACTGGTAAGTTCTCATTTAATCTTACTATTAACCTCCATATTGTACACAGCATGCTGGTAACAGTTTAAAATATTGGCCAATTTAGAAGGCTGCAAAAGCCTGTGAATCCTGAACAGAGCTTGTAATAAACGACCTTCGCTGTCTCAATGAGAATAGAGATAAGGGATGTTCCCGGGCGTCTGGAACTCCAACATTGATACCAGCAAGCTGTAAGGAGAACAATAGGCCTGCTCTTACCTTTGCAGCTGCTCTGTTTCCAAGACTAAATATTTTATACTTTTGTTTCTTCCCCTAATGTAACTGAGGGGATTCATTGTGTTTAACTGAAGCTTCTTCGTTGTTAACCTTGTGCTTATGGCTGTTTTATTAGTATAAAGATGTGTGTAAAAATCCTCTGTATCATCAGTCTGAACAGCGCAAGCCTTTGGTGTGAATGCTCTGTAAAACATCACTGGCCGTTTTTTCTATTTCACCTTGGTGACATAGTAAAGATTTTTGACAGAGATTTTTGACTCTTTGATTTATTCTACCATCTGAGTGGTGAACTTTAACAATACTCCAGGTGTGGTCCCTGGAGCCTGGAGCCCAATAAAACTGCAGAAGGACCTCTTTGCTCCTATACTCAACTCCTCTTGTTATGAAGGCCATTCGCTTTCTTCACTGCCTGCTGTACCTGCATGCTTATTTTCATTGACTGATGAACAAAGACCCCCAGATTCCGTTGTACTTCCCCTTTTCCCAACTTGACACCATTTAGATAATAAATCTGCCTTCCTGTCTTTGCTACCAATGTGGATAACCTCACATTTATCCACATTAAACTGCAGCTACCATGCATCTGCCCACTCACCCGACTGTCCAAGTCACCCTGCATTCTCATAGCATCTTCCTCACAATTCACACTGCCTCCTAGCTTTGTGTCATCTGCAAATTTGCGAATGTTAGATTGATCTAAATCATTGATGTATATAGTAAATAGCTGCGGGTCTCAGCACCGAGCCTTGCGGTACCCCACTAGTCACTGCCCGCCATTCTGAAAGTGATCCATTAATCCCTACGCTTTGTATCTTGTCTGCCAACCAATTTTCTATCCATGTCAGCACTCTACCCCCAATGCTATGTTCCCTAATTTGTCCACAAATCTCCTATGTGGGACCTTATCCAATACTTTCCGAAAGTCCAGGTATACTCCATCCACTGGCTCTCCCTTGTACATTTTCATAGTTACATCCTTAAAAAATTCCAGAAGTTTTATCAAGCATGGTTTCCCCTTTGTAAATCCATGCTTACTCCGACTGCTGTTACTGCTATCCAAATGCTGCTATTTCATCTTTTATAGTTGACTCCAGCATCTTCCCCACCACCGATGTCAGGCTAACTGATCTATAATTCCCTGTTTTCTCTCTCCCGCCTTTCTTAAAAAGTGGGATAACATTAGCTACCCTTCCAATCCACAGGAAACTGATCCTGAATCTATTGAACATTGGAAAATGAATCACCAATGCATCCACTATTTTTGAGTCACATCCTTAAGCCCAGGGATGCAGACCACCAGGCCCTGAGGATTTATCACCCTTCAGTCCCTTCATGCCACCAAACAACATTTCCTGCCTAATGTGGATTTCCTTTCAGTTGCTCTGTCACCCCAGATCCTCTGGCTACTACTACATCAGGAAGATTGTTTGTGTACTCCTTAGATAAGACAGATCTAAAGTACCTGTTCAATTCATCTGCCGTTTGTACTTCTCTTTTATTTTTAAACAGTCCCTGACATCCCTTGTCAGCCATAGTCACTCCTTATTCCCCTTGGAATCTTTCTTCCTCTTTGGAATGAACTGATCTGGCACCTTCTGTATTATTCCCAGAAATGCCTGCCATTGTTGTTCCACTGTCATCCCTGCTAGGTATCTTTCCAGTCAACTTTGGCCAGCTCCTCCCTCATGGCTCCATGTCCCCTGTATTCAACTGTAACACTGACACCACCAATTTACCCTTCTCCCTCTCCAATTGTAGATTAAAACTTGACCTTATTATGTTCACTACCTCCTAATGGTTCCCTAACCTCAAGTTCCTTTATCAAATCCGGTTCATTACATAACACTAAATCCAGAATTGACTGCTCCCTCGTAGGCTCCAATACAAGCTGCTCTAAAAATCCATCACAGAGGCACTCCACAAACTCCCTTTCTTGGGGTCCAGTATCAACCTGATTTTCTCAGTCTACCTGCATGTTGAAATCTCCCATAACAACCATAGCATTACCTTTATTACATGCCAATTTTAACTCCTGAATCAACTTACACCCTATATTCAGGCCACTGTTTGGGGACCTGTAGATAAGTCTCATTAGGGTCTTTTTACCCTTACAATTCCTTAGTTCTATCCATACTGACTCCACATCTCCTGTTTCAATGTCCTTGCAAAGGACTGTATTTCATTCCTCACCAACAGAGCTACCCCACCCTCTCTGCCCACCTGTCTGCCTTTTCGATAGGAGGTATACCCTTGAATATTCAGTTCCCATCCCAGGCCCTCTTCACCATATAACCATATAACAATTACAGCACAGATACAGGCCATCGCGGCCCTTCTTGTCCGTGCCAAACACTTAGTCTCACATAGTCCCATCTACCTGCACTCAGACCATAACCCTCCATTCCTTTCCCATTTATATACCTATCCACTTTATTTTTAAATGATAAAATCGAACCTGCCTCCACCACTTCTACTGGAAGCTCATTCAACACACCTACCACTCTCTGAGTAAAGAAGATGCCCCTCGTGTTACCCCTAAACTTCTGTCCCTTAATTCTCAAATCACGTCCTCTTGTTTGAATCTTCCCTAATCTCAATGGAAAAAGCTTATCCACGTCAACTCTGTCTATCCCTCTCATAATTATAAAGACCTCAATCAAGTCCCCCCTTAACCTTCTGCGCTCCAAAGAATAAAGACCTAACTTGTTCAACCTTTCTCTATAACTTAGGTGCTGAAACCCAGGCAACATTCTAGTAAATCTCCTCTGTACTCTCTCTCAATTTTGTTGACTTCTTTCCTATAATATGGTGACTAAAATTGTACACCATACTCCAGAATTGGCCTCACCAATGCCTTGTACAATTTTAACATTACATCCCAACTTCTATACTCAATGCTCTGATTTATAAAAGGCCAGTACACCAAAAGCTTTATTTACCACCCTATCTACATGAGATTCCACCTTCAGGGAACTATGCATAGTTGTTCCTAGATCCCTCTGTTCAACTGCATTCCTCAATTCCCTACCATTTACCATGTATGTCCTATTTTGATTTGTCCTGCCAAGATGTAACACCTCACACTTATCAGCATTAAACTCCATCTGCCATCTTTCAGTCCACTCTTCCAAATGGCCTAAATCTTTCTGTTGACTTTGAAAATTGACTTCATTTTCCACAACACCACCTATCTTTGTATCATCTGCATACTTACTAATCCAATTTACCACACCATCACCCAGATCATTGATGTATATGACAAACAACAGTGGACCCAACACAGATCCCTGAGGCACCCCACTGGTCACCGGCCTCCAACCTGACAAACAGCCATCCACCATTACTCTCTGGCATCTCCCCTTCAGCCACTGTTCAATCCATCTTGCTACTCCACCATTAATACCCGATAATTGAACCTTCTTAACCAACCTTCCATGTGGAACCTTGTCAAAGGCCTTACTGAAATCCATATAGACAACATCCACTGCTTTACCCTCATCAATTTCCCTAGTAACCCCTTCACAAATTTCAAGATTAGTCACACATGACCTTCCACACACAAATCCATGTTGACTGTTTCTAATCAGATCCAGTTTATCCAGATGCTTTTACGTATTATCTCTAAGTATCCTTTCCATTAATTTGTCCACCACGTCAAACTAACAGGTCTATAATTGCTAGGTTTACTATTAAAACCCTTTTTAAACAATGGAACAATATGCGCGGTACGCCAATCCTCCGGCACCATTCCCATTTCTAATGACATTTGAAATATTTCTGCCATAGCCCCTGCTATTTATACACTAACTTCCCTCAATGTCCTAGGGAATACCATGTCAGGGCCTGGCGATTTATCCACTATTTTTCAAAAGTGTCAGTACTTCCTCTTCTTTGATCCTCATAGTTTCCATAGCTACTCTACTTGTTTTCCTTACCTCACATAATAGTAAGATTAAATGAGAACTTACCAGTTTGAAGTTTGATCTTTATTTTATGAGGAGTTACGATGAGGGATTACGTGAAGACCCCGCCAGGATGCATGCGCGACATTCTTCAAAGCAGTGGTGTGAAATCACAGATACCAGAGTAGACTAATATAGTAAGATAAGAGAGAACTTCCATACCAGTTGAACTTTATAATAGAGGGTTTTGGGAGCGGAGGGCACGTAATCCCTCATCGTAACTCCTCATAAAATAAAGATCAAACTTCAAACTGGTAAGTTCTCATTTAATCTTACTATTAAACAAGCTTACCAGTTTGAAGTTTGATCTTGATTTCATGAGGAGTTACGATGAGCGATTACGTGAAGAAGGCTGCAAGTCTGCATGCGCGTCAATCTTCAAAGCAGCGGTTTGAAATCACATATGAGAGAAGTTGACCTGAAGATAGTAAGATTTGGAGAACTAGAACTACCAGATAACCTTTATAACATGAGGGTGGGCACTTCATCGCTCATTGTAACCTCATAAAATCAAGATCAAACTTCAAACTGGTAAGTTTCTCATTTAATTTCGGAGTCATATGAGTGACTTCGTGAAGATTTCAAAGCTCTGTTATTTCACGCCAGATATGGGTCCACGCGTCACACCATGGATGACCATGGATGAATGAAAAAGATTAATGCATTCAGACATAACATAGTTAGGTAACAAAACTGATGCTTTAATTATGAATGAAAAATAATAGTAACCCCTTCCATCCTGGGGGGGAAAACTATAGAACATAATCTAAAATGGTATGTGCAAACAACCCCGGTCCGGCAATAGGTTTGTCGTAAAACCTGTGGAACATCCGTTCATTGGCCCATCCTGTAGCCGCTAGGATGTTGTCGAGGGGAATGTCCATTGCCCTCGCTGCTGACATAGATGCAGCCCTGGTGGAGTGAGATTTAAAAGTGTCAGTGTTCACTCTTGCACTGGAAATGGTTTGTGCTGATACCTTGTGGTAAGGCTTCTTATAACTAATCAGGACAGATAAACTCAGAGCCTCTGAAGCTTTTGGTGACTTTTATGTTTTGGTGTATTTGTGATACTACACATAACTGTGGATCCTCGGGGTATGCCAGGAACTCAAGCTTGAGCCCTGGCACCCCCGGCATGCTCTGTTTGATTAAATCATATATGATGAAGGTTACAGTATTTAAATTGGGGGTCATATTGTCTAGTCGTAGCTTGTGCAACGTCTGGACTTGTTGCGCTGTTACCAGCGCCATCAGCATGACCACCTTGAGGGTGAGTTTGGATAAGGATAGGGAGGTAGCTGGAGCCCACTGGTGAAGCAGTATAAGCACCATGCTCACATCCCAAATGTTTGTGTACCGGGGCCTGGGTGGTATGGAATTAAAAATGCCCTCATGAACCTCATTATTAAGGGGTGTGTCCCTACCGATTGATGCCCCATTCCCAGCACTAAGTAAGAAGATAGTGAGTTCTGGCACTACTGATGGCACTGTAGCTTAATTTATGGTTATAAAATAAAGTTGATAGGAACTCCAGGATATCCATGCTGCATGCTGTATCATATGATATGTTGGAGACATGACAGTACATCTCCCACTTCTTGATGTGAGAGACGTACTGTTTTTGAGTACTGTCCCTCCAGACGGCTGTTATCACATCCACTGTTCGGTAAGTCAGTCAGAGTTCCAGGTATGGTTTCCTCAGAATCTGCAAATCAATAAATTGATTTCAGTCATGTAGTGGGTGGTTACCCCCCGTGACTGGGTGAACCATCAGGTCCCTGCTTTTGGGGACAGCCATGAAAGGCTGTGTTATCATTCCCAGGACTTGTGGGAACCAAGACTGTGTAGGCCAGTCACTACCAAAATGTCTGTGCTTGATTTTTGCCAAGCATCAGCTGATGAGGCAAAATGGGGGAAAAGCATACAAGAACATTCCTCCCCAATGCAGTGAAAATGCAAGAAAATATCTGGCATGCAATACCGGGCGACAATGTCACTATACACTTCATGAATCAACATCCATTCTGTGTTGTCATTGAATTTCCGCGATCTAGTGTCCGACACCAAGTTGTATCTCCCCGGTAGGTAGATTGCTGAGACCCAAATGTTCCTTGCAATACACCAGTGCCAAAGAAGGTTAGCCAATTTATCACAAGATCCAGACTTAATTCCACCCATATGATTGACATACGCCACCGCTGTAGTGTTGTCAATCGGAAGTTGAACATGCACATGTTGCATATTGCTGCAATAAGCCTTAAGCCCATAGAGTGCTCCCAACAACTCTAAGTGGTGATAGCACGTTGCTGAAAGAATTAAGGACTTCTGCACATTCCATCTACCTCCGCAGCTAGAGATAGTATCTGTTGCTTCCCATCCTAGGGTGCTTGCATCGGTTTGTAAGATAAACCGATAGCAATTAAAATTTATCTGGAGCTATGATGTATATTCGTTACCTCACCATTGTAATTTAGCAATGGTCTCTGCTGGCAATCGCATGGGTCTACCGAATTGGCCTGTGTGTGATTTGAGTGCCTGTTCCTTTGCATGTTGTAAATTTTGATAGTGCAAAGTCCCGAAACACACAGCTGGGAAAGGCAACCACAAGTTTGCCAATTACACTTGCTGCTAGCCTAATTGAAGGCAGCTGTTTGACAATTAGATTGTTGAAGACTTCTATTAAATCTAATTGCTTGCCCCTGGCAGAGTCACAGACAAGTGAATTGAGTTAAATGTACACCCCAGGTAATCAATTACCTGGTAGGTGTCAATTTGGACTTAACTGGATGGATTAGAAACCCAATCTCTCAAACATGAGTTTGGTGGCTGAGATAGATGATTCAGCTGAATCCTTGCTGTCCCCGATGATTAGAATGTCATCCAAATATGCCATTACTATGTGATTCTGAGCTCGTAGTAGCCCCAGAAATGGTTTTAGTCATTTTAGTAAATGGTCTTGCGAGTTGAAGTCAGCCCATTAGGCAACGCTTTGAACTGTCACAATCGTCCCATCCAGTTAAATTTCAAATATCTCCTGTGCTCCCTGTGAATTGGTACTGAGTAGTATGCATATACCATATAACCATATAACAATTACAGCACGGAAACAGGCCCTCTCGGCCTTTCCAGTCCGTGCCGACCATTTGTTGTCCCCTAGTCCCATCTACCTGCACTCAGACCATACCCCTCCATTCCCTTCACGTCCATATACCTATCCACTTTAATCTTAAATGTTAAAATCGATCCTGCCTCCACGACTTCTGCTGGAAGCTCATTCCCACACAGCCACCACCCTCTGAGTAAAGAAGTTTCCCCCTCACGTTACCCCGAAACCTCTGTCCCTTAATTCTCATGTCATGCCCTCTTGTTTGAATCTTCCCTATCCTCAATGGGGAAAAAACGTATCCACGTCAACTCTGTCTATCCCTTTCATCATTTTAAAGACCTCAATCAAGTCCCCCCTTAACCTTCTGCACTCCAAAGAATAAAGACATACTTGTTCAACCTTTCTCTGTAACATAGTTGCTGGAACCCTGGCAACATTCTAGTAAATTCCTCTGTACTCTCTCTATTTTGTTGACATCCTTCCTATAACTAGGCGACCAAAATTGTCACACCATACTCCAGAATTGGTCTTACCAATGCCTTGTACAATTTTTAACATTACTTCCCTACTCCTATATTCAATGCTCTGATTTATAAGGCCAGCACACCAAAGGCTTGTTTTACCACCCTATCAACATGCGATTCCACCTTCAGGGAACTATGCACAGTTATTCCTAGATCCCTCTGTTCCACAGCATTTCCTCAATTCCCTACCATTTACCATGTACGTCCTATTTTGATTTGTCCTGCAAAGATGTAGCACTTCACACTTATCAGCATTAAACTCCATCTGCCATCTTTCAGCGCACTTTTCCAAATGGCCCAAATCTCTCTGTAGACTTTGAAAATCTAATTCATTATCCACTACACCACCTATCTTAGTATCATCTGCATACTTACTTATCCAATTTTCCACCCCATCATCCAGATCATTGATGTACATGACAAACAAATGTGGACCCAACACAGATCCCTGAGGCACCCCATGGTCACCGGCTTCCAACCTGACAAACTGCCATCCACCATTACTCTCTGACATCTCCCATTCAGCCACTGTTGAATCCATCTTGCTACTCCGCCATTAACACCCAAAGATTGAACCTTCTTAACCAACCTTCCATGGGGAACCTTGTCAAAGGCCTTACTGAAATCCATATAGACAACATCCACTGCTTTACCCTCATCAATTTCCCTAGTTACCGCTTCAAAAAATTCAAGAAGGTTTGTCAAACATGACCTTCCAGGCAAACAAATCCATGTTGAACTGAATATCCTGATCAGACCTGGTGATCCAGATGCTTATATATATTATCTCTAAGTATCCTTTCCTTTAATTTGCCCACCACTGTCGTCAAAACTAATAGGTCTATAATTGCTAGGTTTATTCTTTGAACCCTTTTTAAACAATGGAACAACATGCGCAGTACGCCAATCCTCGGCACTATATTCCCGTTTCTAATGACATTTGAAAATATTTCTGTCATTGCTCCTGCTATTTCTACACTAACTTCCTTCAATATCCTAGTTAATATCCATGTCAGGACCTGGAGACTTATTCCACTTTTATATTTTCAAAAGTGTCTGTACTTCTCCTCTTTGAATCTCATAGTTTTCCATAGCTACTCTACTTTTTTCCCTTAACTCACGCGTTCAATATCCTTCTCCTTGGTGAATACCGAAGAAAAGAAATTGTTCAATATCTCACCAATCTCTTTTGGCTCTGCAGATAGCGCTGTCCATTCTGGTTCTCTAATGGTCCAATTTTATCCCTCATTATCCTGTTTTGCTATTTATTATAGCTGTAAAAACCCTTTGGGTGTTTACTTTCACCTTTCTTGCCAAAGCCTCTCAACCTATATCTTCTTTTAGCCTTCCTAATTTCTTTCTTAAGATTTATTTAATTCTTTATACTCCTCTAGCACCTCATTTACTCCATTGCCTCCTATAATTATTGTATATATCTTAGTCTTTTTTTCGAAACAAGTGTCCAATTTCCCTTGAAAACCATAGCTCTTTCCAATTTTTACCATTTCCTTTCAACCTAACAGGGACATAAAGATTCTGTACTCTTACAATTTCCCCTTTAAATGTCTCCATTTCTCTTCTACATCCTTCCCATGAACAAAGTGTCCCAATTCAGTCTCCTTTAAAATCCTTACGGCATTCCCTCAAGGGTTAGCCTTTCTCCAATCAAAAAATCTCCACCCTAGGTCCAGTTCTGACTCTCTCCATAATTATATTGAAACTAATGGTATTGTGATCACTGGTCCCGAAGTGCTCACCAACGCATACCTCCGTCACCTGGACCTGCCTCATTTCCTAACAGGAGGTCCAAGCACTGCCCCTTCGCTCTGGTCGATACCTCTATGTACTGCTGCATAAAAATCTATCCTGCACACACGTTTTACAAACTCCAAACCTTCCAGCCCATTTACAGAATGTGTTTTCCCAGTCTATTTTTGGAAAATTGAAATCTCCCACAATCACTACCTTGTTTCTTACTACTAATATCTGCTATCTCCTTACATATTTGCTTACTTAGACCAATTCACGCTCCCCATTTGGCGGTCTATAATACACCACTAAAAGTGTTGCTTATATACCGTTCCCACTTCTCAGTTTCCACCCAAATAGCTTCCCTAGACGAGCCCTCTAATCTATCCTGCAATGACTGCTGTAATATCTTCTCTGACAAGCAATGCAACACCTCACCCTCTGGTACCTCCAATTCTATCACACCTGAAGCAACGAAAATCCTGGAATATTTAGTTTCCAATCACAGCCTCCTGCACCCATGTTTCACTGATTGCCACTACATCATATTTCAGGGTGTCAATCCCAGGCTCTAAGTTCGTCCACCTTATTACAATGCTCCTCGCATTTAAATATACACATTTTAGAAAACCACAATCCCTTATTCTACTGTCTATTATCTTTTTCATCTCTTTTTGCCACTAATTTTGGATCTGAGTGCTTCCTTCTCTGTCCTCTTGACCCCACACCTGACCCCTAATATAGCCCCCTCTACTCCGAGTCCCTCCCCCCGAGCCTTTCTAGTTTAAAAGTCTACCCCCAGTAGCCTTTGCAAATCTCCCTGCCAGGATTATTGGTCCCCCTCGGGCTCAAGTGCAACCGTCCTTTGTGTTGACAGATCATGCCTTCCCCAAAAGAGGTCCCAGTGATCAAGAAACTTGAATCCCTGCTCACTGCACCAGTCCCTCAGCCATGCATTTATCCTCCACCTCATTTCATTCCTACTCACCAGTGTCACGCGGCACAGGCATAGTAATCTGAAATTGTTACCCCTTTTTGGTCCTTCTCCTTAACTTTCCCCCCAAATCCCTAAATTCTCCTTCAGGACCTCATCACGTTTTCTGCCTATGTCATTGGTACCTATGGTTATATGGCATCCTTAAGATCAAATGCATACCATATAACCCCTTTAACGAAGAACCAGTTGTATGGCAGTGCCAAGTTATCCTTTTTGAAATGTTTATACTGCGCAAACATATTGAGTTCAGTTCAAGTCTAGGATGATTATGGACATCCTCCATCCCTTTTCCGCTTGGTGAATATGTTGGATACAAATTGGTGAGGTTCCTGATGCGACTTCCTGAATGACCTCTTTTTTGCATAAAGCCTGGATTTCAGCTTGTATATCCAAACATTCCTGTTGTGAAAAAACACATATGTGCGGTTTGGTAAATATTGTGTGGGAGGTAATGAATCAAGAAGGTACTCAATTTTGAAGTTAGGGATTCCCTGCCACAGGGACAGTGGAGGCCAAATCACTGGATGGATTTAAGAGAGAGTTGGATAGAACTCGTGGAGTCAAGGGAATATGGGGAGGAAGGCAGGCACGGGTTATTGATAGCGGACGATCAGCCATGATCATATTGAATGGCAGTGCTGGCTCCAAGGGCCGAATGGCCTCCTCTCCTGCACCTATTTTCTATGTTTCTATGGAAACCTTGTATACTGTGCAGTATAACGGGTCTGCTGTGATCAATTCATTCATTCCAGACAAATGTTGCAATCTCCCCCAACTGTGAGTGGAGTCATGTGTTAAGGTGTTCACAAGGAACTAGATTCACTACCTCAGGACATTACTGGCGGTACAGTGCTGGTTTTCGTCCTCGAGGCTTGGGAAGTAGAGCTAATGATGGGTGCCCTCTGGGCAACCTTGCCGTGGCCGGCGGATGGGGCATACCCCTAAAAGAAGGGACCCTTGGTTGCCTACAGTTCGAGGGTCTTCCTCCGATTTTTCCGAAGCCCCTAGGCAGGTATCGCCTGGTGCTGAAGGATGGCAATAGGGGTGTGCCGGTGTGATGAGCCCCCCTGGGTGTGGTTTGGACTCTGGCTCATGAGGCGGAGAGTCTTAGCCTCATCGTCCAGCTCCCGGACATGCTTCTGCAATATCTGCCCCAAATAGGTAATTGGCCAGCTGGACATTTACTGGCCTTCCACAGCACACCAGATTTGGGATTGATTTAGGTGCCGGCCGTACTGCGTTTTTGCGCAGGCAGTTGATCTCAAATGTGGGCATTACACATTAGCGGCACTGCATCCTGCTGTGTGTTCAGGGCAGAGCTCCCATCCAGCCAGACCTTTCAAACGGCCATGCTACCACAGGCCAGCTATTGTTTTCAACTTTTTCTGGATCTTTAATTTCTCCTGGGTCTCCCTCCAACACCGCTCAATATGACCCCAGATGGAGTGAAGTTGTTGACGGCTGGCACATTTAGGGAGGCACAGTTGGAAAGGAGCTATGGTACCGTGTTTGTGGTCTCCTCATTGCCCGGCCTTTGAGCTGGCCTCCGCGTGATGCTCAAATATCCTTTTATTCCGCCGTCGCCCGCGCCCCGCGCGCCCCTGGGCGCCCCGCTCTTCATCCAGGTGTGCTCCTGATGGGGAGGGGTATGGCAAATTTGGATGCCAATAGCAGCACTTCAGCCCCGTGCACCCGGGAGTGCTCACCTGCTGTGCCTCCATATTCTGAGTCAGGTAATTACTGACTACTGTGTACTCCCCTCTCCAGTGAGTAGTGAGCCGACACCCCCCTCACCCTACCCCCCCCCCGCCCCCCCCCCCTTCCCATACCCCCGGCCCCTGCCCCCCCCCTCCCCCGCTGGCGCGGGCTCCTGTGGAGACCCATGATGATATTGTTCCCTCCTTTGGAGCATATAATTTTGGAGCCACCTCTCCATTAGGTGCTCCATCTGGGAAACCTGCCGCATCTCGCTAGATGCTTCCCAATGAAGGGAGGGTGGATTCACACCGGGCCCGACTCATCCTGACCCGTCTGGTGGGGCCTCGCTTAGAAGTAAAGGCTTATGTGTGCAGTGTTCGACCGCACATTTTCTTTCGCCACACGCTCCAAATCAGCGAGGGAGCACTGACGCACGGTGTAACGCTTTCACAATAGTTTAGGCAGCTCCAAGCGTTGGAGTCTAAGCTGGTCACGTCGCTCGCTCCACGCCAGCAACATGGAAGGCGATAGGAGAAGATACAGACAGTTAGTAGGCCGCTACCCACCCGCACACCGAGGTCTTCGGTAGCCGGGACTCTCCCGCAGACCGTCTCTTCACCTTCACCAGTGTTTGGTTCTAACTTGCTGGAAAAAACAAGAATTGTAGAAAACCCACCAATACGAGCTGCCATCAGAGAGAGTTTTAAAAAACACTCTTACCTGAGGTTTTTAAACTTACCGCTGGAATGTCAGAGCGACGCCGCCTGCCAGTCAGTAGTTGGCGCATGCTTCAGACGTAATGGCGAGCATGGGACTGTCGGCCTTCTTCACGTAGTCACTCACCTGACTCCAAAGGTAAATGCTGTGTTATTCACTAATGGCATGCCATGCTACACGGGACGCTTTTGTCTTCTTTAAAAATATCTGTCAGTTACACAGATAACTTTGAGTGGTAAACACCTTGGGGATTTTCAAACTGAACCTTGGCATTCAGCACAAGACCTTGTCTTGAGCATAACTCCTGGATTCTTAATAAGCAAGCACATCACACCAATTTCCCCTGCAACCTACAGGAGATGCAACACCTGTCCTTACACAATAGATAATAGACAATACGCGGTTCAAGGAGTAGGGCCATTCCTGCCTTCTCCCCATATACCCATGACTCTACTATCTATTAAGAGCCCTATCTAGCCGCTCTCTTGAAAAGTATCAAGAGAACCGGCCTCCACCGCCCGCTGAGGCAAAGAATTCCACAGATTCACAACTCACTTCTCTGTGAGAAAAGCGTTTTCCTCGTCTCAGTCGCTCTAAAATGGCTTACCCCTAATGTCTGTTCTTAATGTCCTCTGGCCACTGGAATACGTGGATCTTATCTTCGCCGCAACAGACAGGTATCGATTCAATACCGTTTCCTGCCTCTAAACCCTTAACAATGTGTTATATGTTTCAAATAAGATCCCATCTCATCCTTCTAAAACTCCAGAGTGTCACTCTCGCACCACGCCGCTGCATTCTCCTCGAGGATAATCCGCAGATGAGCACACCTGTTGCTACTGCATCAACGCTCCCGCCACGTGAGGGAGTTAACCGGGAAAGTCACAGTCATGGAGAACGTGACAAATAAAACTGCGGCAGTATTCTAGCGACTTTCCTTAGTTGTCGACCCAGTTTGTCCTTCCTCAAATTAGCCGGAATCAAATCTGGCACAACATCTATACCGTCTGCAGCGGCCACTCAGTGCCGATGTCAACTGTAGGTCTGAGCTGAGGGGCCTATTCAAACTGGCAGAAGGACCTCTTTGCTTCTTATACTCGAAGTCCTCTTGTTATGAAGACCAACGTGCCATTCGCTTTTTCTTTAATGCTCTGCTGCTTTACCTACATGCTTATTTTTCATTAGACTGATGAACATGGACCTCCAGGCCCTTTGTACTTCTCCTTTTCCCAACTTGCACTTTAGATAATCATCTGCTTTCCTGTTTTTTATACCAAAGTTGGAAACCTACATTTATCCACATTTAAACTTATTCTGCCACTCCCCCAAACCTGTTCTAAGTCACCCTGCAATTCTCATTGGCATTCATCCTCACAGTTCCCACTGCCACCCATCTTTGTGTCATCTGCAAATTTGCTAATGTTACTTTGAATCCTTCATCCAATCATTGATGTATATTGTAAATAGATGTGGTCCTAGCCACCAAGCCTTGCGGTACCCCACTAGTGACTGCGTGGCATTTTGCAAGGGACCCGTTAATTCCTACTCTTTGTTCCTGTCTTGCTAACCAATTTTTATATTCCAAGTCACGGTGAGTGACTACGTGATGAGCCACCAGTCTGCATTGCACGTCAATTACATCAACGCATGGCGCATGGGACTGGCTGGGGGATCGCGGGCTCCCCCAGCGGTAAGTTTTATTAGATTTAAAAACCTCTCAGGTAAGTGCAAATTTGCTTCATGGTGTTTTTTGGGTGGTGTACTTTATTTTTTCTACAACTCTCTAGGTTTCCACTATGGAAAAAGCCTCGTAGGGACTAAAACAAGAAGGTTCAAATGGACTTCAAATGAATAACACTATGGCAGTGGCATGTATTAATCACATAACCATATAATAACCATATAACAATTACAGCATGGAGACAGGCCTCTCGGCCCCTTCCGTCCGTGCCGACCATTTGTTTTCCCCTAGTCCCATTCTACCTGCACTCAGACCATTCCTTCACGTCCATATACCTAAACAACTTTTACTTTAAATGTTAAAATCGATCCTGCCTCCACCACCTCTGACTTGGAAGCTCATTCCACACAGCCACCACCCTCTGAGTAAAGAAGTTCCCCTCACGTTACCCCTAAACTTCTGTCCTTAATTTCTATGTCATGCCCTCTTGTTTGAATCTTCCCTACCCTCAATGGGAAAAGCTTATCCACGTCAACTCTGTCTATCCCTTTCATCATTTTATAGACCTCAATCAAGTCCCCCTTAACCTCGCTCTGCGCTACAAAAGAATAAAGAACCTAACTTGTTCAACCTTTCTCTGTAAACATAGTTGTGGAACCCTGGTAAACATTCTAGTAATCTCCTCTGTACTCTCTCTATTTTGTTGACATCACTTCCTATAAATAGGTGACAAAATTGTACACCATACTCCAGAATTGGTTTACCAATGCCTTGTTACAATTTTAACATTACTTCCCTACTCCTATATTCAATGCTCTGATTTATAAAGGCCAGCACACCAAAGGCTTTCTTTACCACCCTATCTACATGCGATTCCACCTTCAGGGAACTATGCACAGTTATTCCTAGATCCCTCTGTTCCACAAGCATTCTCTCAATTCCCTACCATTTACCATGTACGTTATTTTGATTTGTCCTGCCAAGATGTAGCACTTCACACTTATCAGCATTAAACTCCATCTGCCATCTTTCAGCCCACTTTTCCAAATGGCCCAAATCTCTCTGTAGACTTTGAGAATCTACTTCAATATCCACATGGGTGGAAACAAATCAGTATCCTGTGATACTTTAGCTAATCTCATTTGCAATTGGTGTATAGACAGGAGAATTTGGATCTCAGCTGCTTACTTGCCATGTAGATTTAACAGGGTGGCACGTGCTAGATCTCGTAAATTCAATGATCACACGGAGTGGATGTTAAATCAAAAAGTATTTAACGACATTATAGCACGTTATGGAACACCTGATATTTATTTGTTCGCCTCACAGGCTTAATCACCAATTACAAGATATGTAGCATGGGGAGCCAGACCCAGGGGCAGAGGCCATAGATGCATTCTCCCCCACTATACACTGGGGGGGAATGTTGCTTTCTATGTATTCCCTCCATTCTGCCATTCGTTGGACGATGCTTGCAAAAATAATGCAAGACTTCGCAAACGGGGTATTTTAGTAGTGCCTAACTGGCCTTACACAACCATGGTTCCCTTTACTAATAGGAGTATTAACGGAACCGCCCATGGTTGTGCATAGGACATTTGAACATCACTTTGCTTATTCAGCCTGTGTCTCGGGAACCTCTTCCCCTACATGACAGAATCGACCTGTTAATTTGCAGGAATCTGAGAATACTTTCATGGGGCTCGTATTATCTGACCAGATGGTGGATGGTAATCATTGCAGCTTGACGTGATGGCACGGGAGAAGCAGTATGTTCTATATCGGATTTAAACAAATGGGAAGACTTTTGTGTCAATACGCATATAAATTACTTTATGGTAGATATAGCCGATGTGTTGGAATTTCTTTCAACATATTTTGATAAAAAATTGAGTTATAGCGCCTTAACACTTGCTCGTAGTGCTTAGTCGTCATATTCGGTTGCTGGGCTCTAGACACCATTCTGTCGGCTCTCACCACTACTTGTATCCAAATTCATGAAGGGTATTTTTAACAATAACCCTCCTTGGCCCAGATATCGGGAAGTATGGAACGTTGAATTATAGTATTTAACACTGCTTTATAAGTTGGGCACCAGCTGCATCTTTATCTTTGGCCTCAGCTCACTATAAATTGTCATGCTCATGGCGTTGTCATTTCAGCTCAACGAAGTCAGTCGTTACAGAAAAATTAAGGCTGGATAAGGCAGTTATATCCAATAATAAATGTAACCTTTTATATAGATGAGCTAATTAAGCAAAGTAGATCTGGGGCTGCGCCAGGATTTAAGTTGGAGCCTTGGCAATATCCACCAAATCGCAGACAGATTATGTGTGGTGTTACATATATTAAAGAATGACATAAGGTTACAAAAAGACCTCTCGAGGCAGCGAACCAAACTGTCTTCGTCAGTCTCTAAAAAAACACATAGAAGGGTAACGGGTGCAGACATTTCTAGATGGTTATAAGATGCGTTTAGCATTCGCAGGAGTGGATACTGATGGATTTAAATCTCACTCTACCAGGGCTGCAGCCTCGGATGGCAGCGAGAAATATGGAAGTTCTGCTGGATCACATCCTTGCAAACCAGCAGGATGGGCGAATGAGCAAACTTTTCAGACATTTTATAATAAACCAATTACCAGGATGGTTTATTTGCCAGCAAAAAATTTTAAGCTCTGTTAATTAAATCAATTGTTTATCCCTGATGTGAAGGGGGACTATTTTTTCCATTAAAGCATGGAAAATACCATGTTTGAAAGTTAAACATCATGTTTCAATTAAGTATGTTTCTTCAGCCATGTTTGGTCAACTGAAGCAGTGTGTCTGCATGGAGACTTGTTCACTGCATTAAACCACAGAGCTTTGAAGTCTTCACGTATTCACTCACGTGGACTTTAATATATAAAATAGAGAAGATTCAACGAGAACTTACTGTTTGAAGTTTGATCTTTATTTTATGAGAAGTTGAAGTGAGGGAATACGTTGCCCTCCCACTCCCAACCCTACTTGTCATAAAGATAATTTGTGGTAGTTCTAAGGTTGTTAATCTTCCTATAGCTTAGGTCAGCAACTATTCTGGGGTTTCATAAATAGCTGTTCTAAAGTTTGACGCGCATGCGGACTGGCGGGTGGGTTCCTCGGGGCTCATCAAGTCTTTCCTCACATCAGCTTCTCATAAAATAAAGATCAAACTTCAAACGGTAAGTTCTCGTTTAATCTTTCTATTTTCTGTCCATGTCAGCACTCTACCTCCAATACCATGTGCCTAACAGGGGGCTCTCGCTTCTTAACTTTTTTTCCTATTGCAGCCAGGGCAACCTCGGCAGCTTTTTAGGTTGCCAAATGACAGTTTAGGTGCTCATTTAAGACGGCTTGCATGAGCTTGTCTGCGATAATGTGCTTGGACAAAGTGCATTGTTACCAGTCGGAATTATGGTCAATGAAGCATTCGCACATGTTATTTATGCTTCAAATAATGTCACAAACTAAACTATTCACCAATCAGACATGATATTATACCACAATGACAAGCAGCAAAAATTACAATACAGTATCTCATCTCTTTTTAACACGTTTGCAATGAATGCAATTTCTATTGATCTCTTCGGTCCACTTCCTTACAAATAAAATATGGGGGGTTTTCAGCATTCATGATCAACCTCGGTGATGGATTTGAAACCAAGCGCAGGCTTGGCGAATCGCGTCACACAACACCTCCCACTCAGTTCGCAATAACCAAAACTGATCTGCCAGATGGCTCAGCACTTCAACTCCCCCTCCCATTCCGAATCCGACCTTTCTGTCCTGGGCCTTCCTCCATGGCCAGAGTGAGGCCCACCGCAATTTGGAGGAACAGTACCTCATTATTTTGCTTGGGTAGTTTACACCCCAGCGTTTGTATGAACATTGGCTTCTCCAATGTCATGTACAGTGGCTTGCAAAGGTTTTCATACCCCTTGAACCTTTCCACATTTTGTCATTGTTACAAGCAGAAATGTAAATGTATTTTTATTGGGATTTTTATGTTATGTTAGACCAACACAAAGTGGTGCATAATTGTGAAGTGGATCGAAAATGATACATGGTTTCCAAATTTTATTACAAATAAAAAATGAAAAGTGTGGCATGCAAAAGTATTTCTGCGCCCCTGAGTCAATACTTTGTAGAACCACCTTTCGCTGCAATTACAGCTGCAAGTCTTTTTGGGGTATGTCTCTACCAGACTATCTTTGCCACATCTACAGCACTGAAATTTTGCCCATTCTTCTTTGCAAATAGCTCAGCTCAGTCAGAGAGTGGATGGAGATCGTAGTGAACAGCAATTTTTCAGTCTTGCCCAGAGTTTATTCTCAATTGGATTCTTAGGTCCTGGGACTTTGATGGGCCATTTAACACATGAATATGCTTTGATCTATAATCCATTCCATTGTAGCTCTTGGCTGTATGTTTTAGGGTTGTTGTCCTGCTGGTAAGGTGAACTCCGCCCCCAGTCTCAAGTCTTTTGCAGACTCTCTAACAGGTTTTTCTTCCAAGATTGCCCTGTTTTTGGCTCCAATCCATCTTCCCATCAACTCTGACCATGCTTCCCAGACCCTGCTGAAGAAAAGCATCCCCACAGCATGATGCTGCCACACCATGTTTCAGTGAGCGGATGGTGTGTTCAGGGTGATGTGCAGTGTTAGTTTTCGCACACATAGCGTTTTGCAATTAGGACAAAATCTTCAATTTTGGTCTCATCATGACCAGAGCACCTTCTCACATGTTTGCTTGTGTACCCACACGGCTTGCTTTGTGGCAAACTGACCAACGGGACTTCTTATGGCTTTGTTTTCAACAATGGAATTTCTTCTTACCACTCTTCCTTAAAGGCCCGATTTGTGAAGTGCACGATAATAGTTGTCCTGTGGAGCAGATTCTCCCACCTGAGCTGTGGATCTCTGCAGCTCCTCCGAGTTACCATGGGCCTCTTGGCTGCTTCTATGATCCTATTTGCTATCTTGCACCAGCTGTCAGTTGTTTAGGTGGACGGCCATGTTCTTGGCAGGTTTGCTGTTGTGCATACTCTTTTCCATTGTTGAGATGATGGATTGAACAGTGCTCCGTGGAGATGTTAAAGGATTGGGATATTTTTTTTTTTAAACATAACCCTGCTTTTAAACTCCTCTCCCACAAACTTTATGCCTGACCTGTCTGGTGTGTTCCTTGGGCTTCATGATGCTGTTTTGCTACACTAATGTTCTCTAACAAACCTCTGAGGCCGTCACAGAAAGCTGTATTATACTGAGATAGATTACACACAAAATGGACTTATTTACTTATTAGGTGACTTCTGAAGGAAATTGGTTGCATTGGATTTTTATTTAGGGGTATCAGAGTAAAGGGGGGCTGAATACTTTTGCACGCCACATTTTCAGTTTGTTATTTGTAGAAAGAAAAATTTGAAAAACCATGCTCCTCCCGACATCAGTCATGAATGAAGAAGGTCCGACCGAAAAAATGTCGCCTATTTCCATCCCTACTTTTAATGATGCCAATACTATCTCTCTATGGCTGAGGTTCATCCAGCCATTTTTGTTACCCTTCGCTACACGTTCAGTAATCCCACTTTCCTCACCACGTCCTGCCCCATTAGGGAGCCAATGTTACAGAGGACCATGTTTATACCTACGCAAAGCCAATGTGTTCTTTGGAATGTGGAAGGAAACCCACATGATTGCGGGAGAATGTGCAAATTCCAACACAGACAGGTCCGAGAGAACAGGACTGAACACAGATCTTGGCGCTGTGAGGCAGCAAGTCCCAGCCTGTGCCACTATATTACTATTTTCCATCACACATAAAATATAAGTTGATAACTTTGGTTACTAAAAAAAAAAAAAAAAAAAGAAAAAAAAAAATAAAAGATAAACTATCCATTTTCAGTCTAATTCTCGAGTGATGCAAAGTCCCCTTTACAGCTACATGTATGTTTTAAGTCAGCTAAAGGCTATGGGGCGGTATTTGGCCAAAATCTGCCTACTAAAGTGCCAGAGACTGGAATTGATCCTGAATATGGTGCGTCTGTAGGCGAGTTTTGTTATTCTCGTTATAACTATTGTTTACAGCTTGTGTACTTTAATGTTTTACATATTCTGTTGTGCTGCTGCAAATAATGGATTTCATTGTTCCAATGGGATGTGAGATAATAAAAAACACTCCTTATGCTTTCGTCTCTGATGTGTGGGATAGAACTAGATTTTAAGGGTGATAGGTGTCGGCGTGGACTCGGTGGGCTCTGAAGGGCCTGTTTCCACCCGGTATTTTAAATTAAACTAAAAACCTTAAACCAGAGGAATGTAAAGTAGGTTGATACCCGGAAACGACACCCAATGTTTTCTATCCTGAGACACTGGCTGCTTTTTTCATGTTGCTCCCCGCAAAAATATAAGCATCATGGAATTGTCTTCACCCCTACCATAGGTACTAAGCAGACCGCAACTAATTTTATGGTCACTTTATTTTTCCCAAGAACCCTTTTTGAATTGAAGTCCAAGTCAAGGAGTCATGAGAGTTTTTTTGTATGTGTCCCAGATAGAGCAATGAAATTTTGCTTGCTGCAGCACAACAGAATAGTTAAAAAATACAGAACAGGAGATAAAGTTCAGTGTGTCTAATATACTATAGGACCATATAGAAAGTGGCTTGCAAATGTTTTTCCTACCCGCTTGAACTTTTCCACATTTTGGTCACGTTACAACCACCATAAATGTCAATGTATTTTATTGTGATTTTCTGTTGATATCGACCAAACAAAGTGACGCATAATTGTGAAGTGCCAAGGAGAATGATACATGGTTTTCAATTTTTATTATCAAATAAAAGAACTGAAAAGTGTGGCGGCAAAGTATTCAGCCCCCTTTACTTGATACCCTAAATAAAATCCAGTGCAACCTATTGCCTTCAGTTAGATAATACCTAATTGTAAATTAGATTAGTACACAATTATACACTTGTGTGTAATCTAACCTCAGTATAAATACTGCGGTTCTGTGAAGGCCTCTAGTGGTTTGTTAGAGAACTTTAGTGAAAAAACTGCAATCATTGATGCCCAAGGAACACACCAGACAGGTCAGGGATACAGTTGTGGACGAGTTTTGAAGCAGGGTTAGGTTATAAAAAAATATCACCAAGCTTTGAACATCTCAGGTTAAGCAATGTTCAATCCTTCTCGAAATGGAAAGGAGATTGGGGTGAGCTTCAATGGGCTTTGACAAACCTACCAAGACTACTTGCGTACTGCACCTAAATGCAGAGGGCAAGGAGTTGCTTGGTCAAAGAACGCAGCCCAGTGGCCCATGGTAAACTCAGGAGGAGCTGCAGAGATCCACAGCCTCAAGAGGGCAGAATCTCGCCAACGAGGTCCAAATTGCATTTATGTTGTGCACCCAACAATCGGGCTACCTTTATGGAAGAGTGGCAAGAAGAAAGACTCATTGTTCCCGTGAAACATAAGGCATCAAGATGTGCCGTTTGCAGTTGGACACATAGCCTATGTGGGGGTCACAGCAAACTGGTGGAGAGTAGGTGCTCTGGTATGTTGGAGACAATAATGAAGTTTCTGGGAGGCACCGCTTTCGTGTGGCGAAAACTAAAACTGCACATAACCATGAAACACACTCTTCCTCACTGTGTAACATCGTTGGTGGTTGCATCATGCTGTGGGCGTTGCTTTTCTTCAGCAGGGAACAGGGATGATGGTCAGAGTTGATGGGATGATGGGAATGGAGCCATAAAAAGGGACATAATCTTGGAATAGGATATACCTGTTAAGAGTCTAGCATAATGACTTGAGACTGGGGCGGAGGGCACGGTTCACATTCCAGCCAGGACAATGAACATTCATTAAACTACTGCAAGAGCTATGGCAAGGGTATAGAAACTATTAGAAAACATAGAAATTGAGGTGCAAAGGGGAGTAGCACCATTCAGCCCTTAGAGCCTAGCAACCGGCCATTCAAAATATAGATCTTGGGCTGTTTCATCACGCAACTCAGTATACCGTACATGCTTCTCTCCAACCCTACTGTATCCCCTTGCCAGCAAGGGCCACATCCAACTCACTTTTAAATATAGCCATTGAACTGGCCTCAACTTCCTCTGTGGCAGAGATGTTCCATGAGATCTCACCACTGCTCTGTAGTGAAAAAAAGTTTTCTCATCTCGGTCTTAATAGGATTTTCACCTCTAATATCCTTAAAGCTGGTGACGCCTTGTCCTGGACCGCGTCCCAACATCTAGGGTAACAATCTTCCATTTGCCATCTAGCACTGTCTACCCCTTAAGAATTTTGTATGTTTCTATAGATCCCTCTCTTATTCTCCTAAATCCAGAGGAGTATAATCCCGAGTCTATCCAGTCTTTCTTCATATGTCAGTCCTGTACATCCAGGAAATCAGTCATGGTGAACCTTCTGGCACTCCTCATTTGGCAGAATAATTACTGTGGTGTAATGTTCCTTCCTCAGATTTGGAGACAAAACTGCACGCAATACTTCCAGGCTAGTGGTCTCACCCAGACCCTGTACAACTGAAGTAGAACCTCCCCTGAATCCTTGACTCCAAATCCTTTTGCTATGAATAAGCTTACTTACCATTTGCTTTTTTCGCTAATGCCTGCTGCACCGCATGCCTACTTTCTAGTTGACTGGGTACCATGCACCCAGGTCTAGCTGCATCTCCCCTTTTCCGATTCGGCCACATTTAAATAATAGTATGCTTTTATGTTTTGGCCACCAGAAGTGGATAACCCACTTTTATCCACAATATACTGCATGCTGTTAAACGTCATGGGTTGGCACTCTACAGCCTATCCAAGTCACTTGCAAGTCTACCTTGCATCCTCTCACAGCGAACATCTGCCCCCCTGCTTAGTGCATTCTGCATACTTGGAGATAATTGCCTTCAATTCCCTCATCCAGATCATTAATATATATTGTATTTAAGCTGGCTAGGGTCCCACTGCAATGAGCCCCTGCGGTACCCATCTAGTTATGCCGCCATTGTGAAAAGGACACGTTTACTCTACTCTTTGCTTCCTGTTTGACAGCCAGTTCTCTATCCACATCAATACTGAACCCCTAATACCGCTATGCTTAAGTTTGTATACTAATCTCTTATGTGGGACCTTTTGGAAAAGCCTTTGGAAAGTCACAGAAATAACACATCCACTGTGTTTCTCCTTATCCACGCTACTAGTTACATCCTCGAATAAATTTCCACAAGATTCTCAGACATGATTTACCTTTCGTAAATCCATGATGGACTTTGTCCAATGATTTCCCCACTTTCCAAATGGTGCTATCCATCGTTAATAACTGACTCTAGCAGTTTCCCACTTCCGCTATGTTAGACTAACTTGGTCTGTAATTCCCGTTTTATCTCTCCTCCCTTCTTTAAAGGAGGGGTTACTTTTATGACTTCACCGCGCCAATCCTCAGGAACGAATCCAGAATCTAAGAGTTTTGAAGAGATTATCAGCGTAAAGTTGCATCCACTACTTTACATGGTGTACTTTCTTAGTACTCTGGGATGCGCCTATCTGGCCCTGGGGATTTATCGGCCTTTAATCTATTCAATTTACCCAACACCACTTGCGTGCCCGACTGACCTGGATTTCACTTCAATTCCTCCTTTGACCCACAGTCCCCTTGCTATTTAAGGGCAGATTATATTTATGTCTTCCTTAGTGAAGACGGAACCAACGTAAGTTATTCAATTTGGTCGGCCCATATCCTTGTTCCCCATGATCAACTCACATGTTTTCTGACTGCAAGGAACCTACAATTTGTTTTAACTAACTCTTTCTCTTCCACTATCTATAAAAAACTTTTGCTAGTCAGTTTTATGTTCCCTGACAGTTTCCTTTTCATATCTATTTTCATTTCCTAATTAAGCCTTTTGTCCTCTTAGCTGTCTGAATTTCTCCCAGTCCTCTGGTATGTCCTGCTTTTTCTTGGCTACTTTGTACGCATCATTCTTTGCTTGATACTATCCCTGATTTCCTTGTTATCCACGGAATGCACTACCTTCCACAATCCGATTTGTTATTCTTTTGCCAAACTGGGGACGGTGATGAACAATTATTGTAGTTCATCGCATGCAGTCGTTTAAATAGGTCTTCCATTGTGTTACTCGTCAAAATTAACCCCCTTTTAGAATTAGTTGCCAGTACCAATCTAGGCAATTAGATCTCATTACCTC
>JAVHYY010000304.1:0-29005 GCA_035221665.1 Okamejei kenojei | reverse complement strand
AATGTGTCAGGAATAGGACGACATAAGTGAAGGGACAGTCAGATGGTTGAAGCAATGATGAAGAAGAACAGTAGTTGAGACAGGCTGGGAGAGTTGCGGATCGTGAAGCCAGGGGAAAATAGTAGTGGAAGGTGGTGGGTGGCGGAGGATGGGTCCAGGTGAGGTATAGGGGAGAGAAGGGGTTGGAGAGGGAGGGAATATGGGGGAGAAAGGGTGGTTTCCTAATATTGGAGCATTCAACAATCATACTGCTGTTTGTAAGCTATTAAGACTGAATATAGGTATTGTTCTCTCCATTTGAGTGTGACTTCACTCTGGCATGCAGAGGCCCTGGGCTGAAAGGGCATTGTTGAGAATAGAAGGGAGTTCAAATTGGTTAGCATCCGAAAAATACAGTAAACCTTGACAGAGCCAGCCCAAGTGTTTCTGCAAAACCATTGGCCGAGTCTACACTAGTCTCACCAATGGACAGGAAGCTACCTCGGGAACACCAGATGCATCAGCTAATAGTTAGAGGAGGTGCAGGTGAAACGTCTGTTGCACCTGGAAAGAGGCTGGGGGTCTATTGAATATAGGTGAGAAAGGAAGGTATAGGGACAGGTATTGCATCTCCTATGAGGCAGGGAAAATTACCTTGAAGAAGGTGGTTTGGCTGGGAAGAGAGGAATACACCAAAGAGTTGTCAGAGGTGGCAAGTGTTGGAGATGGGAAGAATGTGACGCAGAGGGATCACAAGGAGTGACAAGGAATGTAAGGAGTAAGAAGTTGATGCGGAGGCTGGTAGGATACAGGTTGAGCGAACCCTGAACTCAATCTTGTTCCCATCTGGGGGAGGGGTGAGCCAGGCACACAGGGGAGTCCATGGTTGAGGTATTCCAATCGATGGCAGAAGGGGAAAACACACATATACAGAGAAGAATACATCTTGAATGATAGTTGTGGAAGATTAAATTATCAGAGTAGAGATAGTCTCATGCTAGAGGCAGGGTGGGAGAGTGGACTCCGATAACTTTGGGAATGCTAGCTTTTCTAGTAAGACAGCTATCCTCTGTATTTTTCCCATGAAACAGAGAGTTCACGAAAGGGCGATAGGTGTCAGAGATAGTCCTGGTGAAATTGAGGGCAAGTGGTGGAAGTTAGTTGGTGAAGTTAATGGAATCTGTGAGAATCTGTCACGGGTGCAGGAGGTAGTCCCGAAAGCTGTCAGCAATGTAGCAGAGAAAGAGTTGGGTGATAGGGCCAGTGCACAACTCACACAAGACTGTTTGATGTCACCAACAAAAAGAACAGGCCTAGGCTGGAGAAACCATAGCTAGACCATGCAAAAGCCCATGGCTACACGGACGGCACGGTGTGCGCAGCCGAGAGTTGCTGCCTTAACAGCGCCAGAATCCACATTCGATCCTGAATACGGAATGCTTTCTGTGTGGAGTTTTTGTAACTTCACCCCATGACCCGCATGGGTTTTCTCCGGATCTTTGTTTTCCCTCCCCCACTCCAAAGAACATACAATGTTTGTAGGTATTGGCTTTGTATAAATTTTAATAATGTAAAATTTTGTTTCTCTTTCCTAGGGTGTGCAGGGTAGTGTGATGAGCAGGGCTGACTGGCTGTTGCGACTCAGTGGGCCGTAGGTGTTTTTCCACACTATTGTCTAAACTAAACAACAAAATATGATGACAAAGGAAGCTAGGGAGACAATAGGCCACCTTGACGATCATGTGGAGATTGATCTTTTTTTTTAATGTTTTGTGTAGAACACAGGAAAAGAATTATGCATTAAATACATACTTCTCATGTGCATTGACATGGAGAAGGCATGGAAGAACTGAAATATATGAGTTGAGGGCGGAATAATAATATCCTGAGCATAACACCCATACAAAGGAGGAGGCTTTGAGGTTGTATTGAAGGATAAAGATCGATAGTGTCTGGCAGGTAAAAGCTGGCATTATGTTAGGAACCGACATAATGACTTGTACAATGCTTAAAATTCTATGATAAATCTCAAGTGTGTTATAGGGAAATGGGATGGAGATGCTTGGGGCCTAGGCAGAGATTTGTGCACATTAATTCACCACAGGTGAGGTACCAGAAGCTTGAGCATGGCTTTATTTTTAAGAAGGCACAGGAATAAACGAAGCAGTACAAGCCAGAGCCTTATATCAGAGGTGTCAAAGTTATTGGGTGGGGTTTCTAAATGACATGCGTTATTTATATTATGGAAAGGCAAGGATTAATTAAGGAAAATCACATGACTTTGGTTCATTGAAATCGTGTTTCATGAACTTGATTGAGCTTTTCTAAAGATAACCTAAGAATTGACGCGGGCAGGACAGTTGACATTGACTACATGGCCTTTAGCACACTTTAATGAGGGTCCAGCATGGTAGGTTGGTCCATGAAGATTAGAACAAATAATCCAGATGAGTTAGCAAATTGGTACAAAGATTAGTGCCTTGGTGCAGAAGCAGAGGAGCATAGTTAAGTTCAAATCAGAGCCTATGACCAGAGGTGTGTCACAGGCCACTGGGTTCCTAATGTTGTTTCCTCAAATATTCGGACTTGGAATGACCAAGGTAGACCTGCACAGAACGGGAAAGAGAGAAAAAAAGTTTGTTCACAGGGAGAAAAATAAACATTTTAATTTCAATTCTGACGAAGGGGGGGGGGATTTGGGTTTGTAATTTATCTGTTTACTTCCTTCACAAAAACTAACGACCAATGGTGTCCTTGTCTTTCCATGATTTCTATTTCATAATATTTTTAATTCTCCTGCGAGATATTCTACATATGCTGTTTATCACTCAAAAAAAGATTCACAGATCATTCTCCCAATAAACCACACAGATTAATGTACAATACCTGTTACTGCATGAATACTAAAACTAAAAGTTTGATCTTGAACCGCTTTTGGCCCACTGTGCTGCGATTTCTGAGAGAACGACGCGATCTAGGCCGTCGTTTTTGACCACCTCGTTCAGAGAACACCCTCACTCGCCTTACTGGACCAGAAGATTTTTTCTATCGATGAAAATTAAAAAGGTATTAATATTGTTTTAAATAAAATTCCCCAGTCTCTCTGTTCTCTCTGCTGCCCCGGTGGGCAGGGAGGAGGGGGAGGACTATAAAAAAACCTGAAGAGTCATGCCTCTCTCTGTCTCCTGCCAGACCCAGAAGCAAGAGGGTCACGGCTCGCTGAGCTGCAAATAGCACTGAAACGACATCTACGAAGCATTGGGAGCACTTCGGGACCAGTGAGTCACAAAACCATTATTTCAATATAATTATGGAGAGAGGGTCAGAACTGGAGACTAGGTGGAGATTTTTTGATTGGAAAGGCTAACTTTGAGGAATGCGGTCCAGATTTAAAAGGAGTGAATTGGGACACTTTGTTTTAGGAAGGATGTAGAAGAGAAATGGAGGACATTTAACAGGGGAAATTGTTAAGAGTACAGAGTCGTTATGTTCTCCTGTCAGTTGAAAGGATATAGTAAAAATTGGCAAGAGCCATGGTTTTTTTCAAGGGAAATTGGACACTTTGTATCGAAAAAAGTGAGATATCAACATAATTATAGGAGGCATGGATAAATGAGGTGCAAGAGGCGTATAGATTAAAGTAAATAGAATAATTTAAAAAGAAAAAATAGGAAGGCTAAAAGAAGATATAGTTGCTTTAGCAAGAAAGGTGAAAGGAAATCCAAAGGGTTTCTACAACTATATTAATAGCAAAAGGATAATGAGGGATAAAATTTGCCATTAGAGAGCCAGAATGGACACCTATCTGCAACCAAAAGAGATGGGGGAGGATATTGAACAAATTCTTTTCTTTCGGTAATTCGCCAAGCGAAGATATTGGAAACCTCTGTGAAGTAAGGGAAAAAAGTAGAGTAGCTATGGAAACTATGAGGTTAAAAGAAAGAGGAACACTACACTATTGAAAATATAAAAGTGGATAAGTCTCCAGGTTCTGACCAGGATATTCCCTAGGACATTGAGAAGTTAGTGTAAAATAACAGGAGCTATGAACAGAAATATTTCAAATGTCATAAGAACGGGAATAGTGCCGGAGGAATTGCGTACCGTGCATGTTTGTTCCATTGTTTAAAAAGGGTTTCAAAAAAAAGAAAAAATAAACCTAGCAATTAAAACCTATTAGTTTGACGTCAGTGTGGGCAAATTAATGGAAAGGATACTTAAAGATAATATATATAAGCATCTGGATAAACAGTGTCTGATCAGGACAGTCCACCCATGGATTTGTGCCTGGAAGGTCAATGTTTAGACAAACCTTCTTGAATTTTTTGAAGCGGGTTAGCTAGGGACATTGATGAGGGTAAAGCAGTGGATGTTGTCTATATGGATTTCTATGTAAGGCCTTAGGACAAGGGTTTCCCTATGGCAGTTGGTTAAAAAGGTCAATCTTTGGGTATTAAATGGCAGAGTACAAGATGGATTCAACATGGCAGAATGGGAGATGTCAGAGAGTAATGGTGGATGGCTGATTGTCAGATTGGAAGCCGGTACCAGTGCGTGCCTCAGGGATCTGTGTTGGGTCCACTGTTGTTTGTCATGTACACGCAATATTGATCTGGATATGGGTGAAAAAAATTGGATAAGCAAGTATGTGCAGATGATACGTAAGATAGGTGGTGTTTGGTGATATGAAGTAGATTTTCAAAGTCTACAGAGAGATAGGGCCCATTTGGAAAAGTGGGATGAAAGATGGCAGATGGAGTTTTAATGCTGAGAAGTGTAAGTGTTTACATCTTGGCAGGACATATCACAAAATAGGACGTACATGGAAAATTAGGGAATTGAGGAATCTGTGAACAGAGGGATCTAGGAAATAATTGTGCATAGTTCCCCGAAGGTGGAATCGCATGTAGATAGGGTGGTAAAGATAGCCTTTGGTGAGCTGGCCTTTATACACAAGCATTGACTAAGGAGTAGGGAAGTAATGTTAAAATTGTACCAAGGCATTGGTAAGACCAATTCAGGAGTAAGTGTACAATCTTGGTTACTAATTGTAGGAAGGATGTCCACAAAATAGAGAGAGTACAGAGGAGATTTACAGACAGTTGCCTGGGTTGCAGCAAGTACTAAAATGTTACGAGAAGGTTGAAACAAGTCTTTATTCATTGGAGCGCAGAAGGTAAAGGGGGGACTTAATTGAAGGACTTTAAAAATGATGAAAGGGACGACAGATTGACGTGGATAAGCTTTTCCCATTGAGGGTAGGGAAGATTCAAACAAGGGGGCATGACATGATAAATTATGGACAGAGACGTTTAGGGGTAACATGAGGGGAACTTCTTTTACCCAGAGGGTGGAGGCTGTGTGAATGAGCTTCCAGCAAGAAGTGGTAGGCAGGATCGATTAACATTAAAAGTAAACGTGGAAAGAAAATAAGGACGGGAAGGAATGGAGGGGTATGGTCTGAGTGTAGGAAATGTACAAGGGGAAAACAAATGGTCGGCAATGGACTTGAAAGGTCCGAGAGGGCCTGTTTCCGAGCTGTTATTGTTATATGGTTTATGTGTTATACGTTATTACTCCGTGGTGAGTCCCACTTGATGTGGCTGCTGCATATGTTTTTCCTTTTTTTACGTGTTGTGTTTCACAAAATGGAATTTTGGTTTGTCAGGTAGCGTTTGTTGCCACATTGTTTTGCCTCCCTTTTTTTTTAAAAGATTTGTGTTCACAAAATGTAATTGGATGTCAGCTGGGTGCTTGCTGCCCAATTGGTATTTCTTGCCTTTAAAAAAAATGTTTGTGTCCACAAAATGAATTTTGGTTGTCAGTGGCTGCTGCTGCACCATCGTTTGCCTTCCCATTTTTTTTTAAGTTTGTTTCACAAAAAGAATTTTGGTATCAGGGTGGCAGCTTGCTGCCGGAATTGTTAGCCTCACCTTTTTAAAAGAAAAAATGTGTTCACAAAAAATGAATTTTATTTCAGTGGCTGCTTGCGCCCAATTGATTTTGCCTCGCGTATTTTGTAAAGAAAAAATGTGTTCACAAAATAAATTTTGGTTGTCAGGTGGCTGCTAGCTGCCCAAATGCATGCCTCGCCTTTATTTAATTGGTTTGCGTTCAACAAAATAAATTTTGTTTGTCAGGTTGCTGCTTGATGCCTAATGGCTTGACTCGCCTTTTTTTTAAAGTTTGTGTCACAAAATGAATTTTTGGTTGTCAGGTGGGCTGCTTGCTGCCAGTTTGTTGCCTCGCTTTGTTTTAAAAAAGTTTGTTTTCACAAAATGAATTTGGTTGTCAGATGCTGCTTGCTGCCCAATTTTTTGCCACAACATTAAAACAAAATGTGTTTCACAAAATGAAATTTGGTAGTCAGGTGGCCTGCTTGCAGCCAAAATTGTTTGCCTCTCCTTTAAAAGGAAAATAAGTGTTCACAAAATGAATTTTTGGTTGCAGGTTGTTGCTTGCTGCCCAATTGTTTTTGCTCGCCTTTTTAGAAAAAAATTGTGTTCACAAAATGAATTTGGTTTGTCAGGGTGCTGCTGGTTGCCAAAATATGGTTTGCTTCGTTCGCCATTTTAAAAAATGTTTGTGTTCATTAAATGAATTTTGTGTCAGGTGGCTGCTTGTTGCCCAATTGTTTGCTATCGCGCGTTTTTTTTTTAAAGTTTTGTGTTCACAAAAATGGATTTTTGGTTGTCAGAGGCTGCTTGCTGTCCAATTGTTTGGCTCGCGTTTATTTTTAAATTTTGTGTTCACAAAAATGAAATTTGTTTGTCAGGTAGCTGCTTGGGCACTATAATTGCCTCACCTTTTTTTTAAAAAAAAAATTGTGTTCACAAAAATGAAATTTATATTCACTGTGGCTACTTGCTGAGCCCAATTGGTTTGCCTCACTTTTTTTTATGTTTGT
Organism: Okamejei kenojei; assembly: GCA_035221665.1. Lineage (NCBI taxonomy): Eukaryota > Metazoa > Chordata > Chondrichthyes > Rajiformes > Rajidae > Okamejei > Okamejei kenojei. The sequence continues at coordinate 22,119 of JAVHYY010000304.1, read as the reverse complement.
GTTCACAAAATGAATTATGGTTTTGAAGGTTGCTGCTTGCTGCACAATTGATTGCCTCGGCCTTTTTAAAAAATATTTGTGGTACCCAAAATTAATTTTGGTAGTCAGGAGCATGTGGCTGCTTGCTGGCCCAATTGCTTCCTCTCTTTTTTTTGTGGTTCACAAAAATGACGTTTGGTTGTTCTGTGGCTATATGCTGTCCCAATTATTTTTCCTCAACCTTATTAAAAAAAAAATTGGTTTACAAAATGAAATGTTTGAATGTTAGGTGGCTACTTGCTGCTCAATGTTTGCCTTGCCCTTTTTTTTAAAAAAAGTTTTTGTTCAGAAAATGAATTTTTAGTTGTCAGGTGTGGCTTGCCTGTCACAAATGTTGTCTCACATAAAAAAAAATGGTGTTCACAAAATGAAGTTAGGTTTCAGGTGCTGCTTGCTGCCCAATTGTTGCCATCTCCTTTTTAAAAAAAGAATTGTGTTCTCCAAAATGATTTTGGTTGTCCGGTGGCTGCTTGCGACAGCTTTTTGGACAACTATGCCGCATTTCCAGAGAGATCACTGCCACGTAAGGCCGTCATTTTTGGCCACCTAGTTCTGAGACCCCTGTTCTCCCTGCTTGCCCTGCCCCCGCTGGAGGCAGGAGGGGGGGGACTATAAAACCTGGAAGTGTCGTGCCTCCTCACTTCAGTCTCTGCCATAACCAGGAAGCCAGAGCGTCACGGCTCTCTGAGCTGTGAATAACGTCTACTCCTTGGTGAGTCCACTTGATGTGACTGTTGCCAAATTGTTTACCTTTTTTAAAAGTTTTGTGTTCACAAAATGAATTTTGGTTGTCAACTGGCTGCATGCTGCCGAATTGTTTGCCTCGCCTTTTTTTTAAAGTTTGTGTTCACAAAATGAATTTTGGTTGTCTGGTGGCTGCTTGCTGCCCAATTGTTTGCCTCGCCTTTTTTTTTTAAGAGTTTGTGTCCACAAAATGCATTTTGGTTGTCCAGAGGCTGCTTGCTGCCCAATTGTTTGCCTCCGCTTTTGTAAAAAAAAAAGTTTGCTTTCAAGACAAAAATAATTTTGTGGTTGTCCAGATGGCTGCTTGCTGCCCAATTGTTTGCCTCACCTTTTTAAAAAAAAATGTTTTCACAATATGAATTTTGGTTGTCAGGTGGCTGCTTGCTGCCCAATTGTGTGTCTTGCCTTTTTTTTAAAGATTGTGTTCACAAAAATGTATTTTGGTTGTCAGGTGGCTGCTTGCTGCCCAAGTGTTTGCTCACCTTTTAAAAAAAAAAAATTGTGTTCACAACATGAATTTAGTTTGTCACGTGGCTGCTTGCTGCCCAATTGTTTGCGTCGCCTTTTTTTTTAAAGAGTTTGTGTCCACAAAATTAATTTAGGTTGTCCGGGGTCGCTGCTTGCTGCCCAATTGTTTGCCACCGCTTTTTGTAAAAAAAAATATTTGTGTTCACAAAATGAATTTTGGATATCAGTGGCTACTTGTTGCCCAATTGTTTGCCTTGCCTTTTGTATAAAAAGTTTGTGTTCACAAAATGATTTTTTTTGTCAGGTGGCAGCTGCTGCCCAATTGTTTGCCTCACCAATAAACAAGAAAAGTTTGTGTTCACAAATGATTTTTTGTTGTCAGGTGGCGTGCATGCTGCCCATTTGTTTGCCTCGCCTTTAAAAAAAAAGTTTGTGTTCACGAAATGAAATTTTGGTTGTCAGGTGCTGCTTGCTGCCCAATTGTCTGCCACCTTTAAAACAAAACATTGTATTCACAAAATGCATTATGGTTGTCCGGTGTCTCGTTGCTGCCCAATTGTTTGTCTCACCATTAAGAAAAAAGATTGTGTGGCTACTTGCTGCCCAATTGGTTGCCTCGCCTTTTTTTTTAAAGTTTGTGTTCAAAAAATTATTTTGTATTGTCAGGTGGCTGCTTGCTGCAAAATTGTTTGCCTCGCCCTTTTATAAAAAATGTTTGTGTTCACAAAATGAATTTGGTTGTCAGGTGGCTGCTTGCTGTTCAATTGTTTGTCTCACGTTAAAAAAATTATTTCACATAATGAATTTGGTTGTCAGGTGGCTGCTTGCTGCCCAATTGTTTGCATCGCCTTTTTTTAAAAGCATTTGTGTCCACAAAATGAATTTTGTTTGTCTGGTGGCTGCTTGCTGCCCAATTATTTGCCTTGCCTTTGTTTCAAAAGTTTGGGTTCACAAAATGAATTTTGGTTGTCAGGTGACTGCTTGATGCCCAATTGTTTGCCTTGTCTTTTTTTTTAAAGTTTATGTTCACAATAAAATTTTGGTTGTGAGGTGGCTGCTTGCTGCCCAATAGTTTGCCTTGCCTTTGTTTCACATAGTTTGTGTTCACAAAATCATTTTGGTTGTCAGGTGGCTGCTTGCTGCCCAATTGTTTGCCTCACCTTTAAAAAAAAATTGTGTTCACATAATGAATTTTGGTTGTTAGGTTGCTGCTTGCAGCCCAATTGTTTGCTTCGCCTTTTTTTTAAAGTTTGTGTTCACAAAATAATTTAGTTGTCGCGAAGCAGCTTTCTGCCCAATCGTTTACCTCGCCTTTTAAAAAAAAAGTTTGGGTTCACAAAATTAATTTGGTTGTCAGCTGGCTGCTTGCTGCCCAATTGTTTGCCTCGCCTTTTTAAAAAATATTTGTGTCCACAAAATTAATTTGGTTGTCAGTTGGCTGTTTGCTGCCAATTGTTTGCCTCACCTTTTAAAAAAAAAATTGTGTTCACAAGATGAATTTTGTTTGTCCGGTGGCTGCTTGCTGCCCAATTGTTTGCCTCACCATTATTTTTGAATGAGTTTGTGTGTCCACAAAATGAATTTTGGTTGTCAGGTGGCTGCTTGCTGCCAATGGATTTGCCCTCACCTTTAAAACATAAAAATTGTGTTCACAAAAATGAATTTTGGTTATCAGGTGGCTGCTTGCTGCCCAATTGTTTGCCTCGCCTTTTTAAAAAAAAAATTGTTCACAAAATGATATTGGTTGTCAGGTGGCTGCTTGCTGCCCAATTTTTTGCCTCGCCTTTGTTTCTTAAAGTTTTTGTGTTCACAAAATATATTTTGGTTGTCTGGTGGCTGCTTGCTGCCCAATTATTTGCCTCGCCTTTTATTTTAATGTTTGTGTCCACAAAATTGAATTTGGTGAAGTCAGGTGGATTGATTACTGTCCAATTGTTGCCTCCACCTTGTTTAAAAAATATTTTTGTTCACATAATGAATGTTGGTTGTCAGATTGCTACTTTTTGCCAATTGTTTGCCTCGCCTTTTTTTTTTTAAGTTTGTGTTCTCAAAATGAATTTTTGTTGTCCAGTGGCAGCTTGCTGCCCGATTGTTTGCCTCGCCTTTGTTTCATATAGATTTTGTGTTTACAAAATAATTTTGGTTATCAGGTGGCTGCTTGCTGTCCAATCCTTTGCCTCACCTTTTAAAAAAATGTTTGTGTCCACAAAATGAATTTGGTTGTCAGGTGGCAGCTTGTTGCCCAATGTGTTTGCCTCACCTTTTAAAAAATAATTGTGTTGACAAGATGAATTTTGGTTGTCCTGTAGCTGCTTGCTGCCCAATGTTTGCCACACTATTATTTTTAAACGAGTTTGTGTCCACAAAAATGAATGTTGGTTGTCCGGTGGCTGATTGCTGCCCAATGGTTTGCCTCACCTTTAAAAAATATTGTGTTCACAAAATGAATTTTGGTTATCAGGTGGCTGCTTGCTGCCCAATTGTTTGCCTCCCATTTAAAAAAAAATATTTTTCACATAATGAATGTTGGTTGTCAGGTAGCTGCTTACTGCCCAATGTTTGCCTCACCTTTTTTTAAAAATTTGTGTTCACAAAATAATTTGGTTGTCAGGAGGCTGCTTGCTGCCCAATTGGTTGCCTCGCCTTTAAAAAAAAAATTTTTGGGTTCACAAAATGAATTTGGTTGTCAGGTGGCAGCTTGTTGCCCAATTGTTTGCTTCACTTTAAAAACAATGGTGTTCACAAAATGAATTTTGGTTGTCAGGTGGCTGCTTGCTGCCCAATTGTTTGCCTTGCCTTTGTTTTATAAAGTTTGTGTTCACAAAATATATTTTGGTTGACAGGTGGCTGCTTGCTGCCCAATTGTTTGCCTAGCCTTTTTTTTTTAGAGTTTGTGTCCACAAAATGAATTTTGTTTGTCTGTGGCTGCTTGCTGCCCAATTATTTGCCTTGCCTTTTTTCAAAAAGTTTGCGTTCACAAAATGAATTTGGTTGTCAGTGACTGCTTGATGCCCAATTGTTTGCCTTGCCTTTGTTTCACGTAGTTTGTGTTCACAAAATCATTTTGGTTGTCAGGTGGCTGCTTGCTGCCCAATTGTTTGCCTCACCTTTAAAAAAAAATTGTGTTCACATAATGAATTTTGGTTGTTAGGTTGCTGCTTGCAGCCCAATTGTTTGCTTCGCCTTTTTTTTTAAGTTTGTGTTCACAAAATAATTTAGTTGTCACGAGGCAGCTTTCTGCCCAATCGTTTACCTCGCCTTTTAAAAAAAAAGTTTGGGTTCACAAAAATTAATTTGGTTGTCAGCTGGCTGCTTGCTGCCCAATTGTTTGCCTCACCTTTTAAAAATAATTGTGTTGACAAGATGAATTTTGGTTGTCCTGTAGCTGCTTGCTGCCCAATTGTTTGCCCACACTATTATTTTTTAAACGAGTTTGTGTCCACAAAATGAATGTTGGTTGTCCGGTGGCTGATTGCTGCCCAATGGTTTGCCTCACCTTTAAAAAAATATTGTGTTCACAAAATGAATTTTGGTTATCAGGTGGCTGCTTGCTGCCCAATTGGTTGCCTCGCCTTTAAAAAAAAAATTTTTGGGTTCACAAAATTAATTTGGTTTTCAGCTGGCTGATTGCTGCCCAATTATTTGCCTCGCCTTTTTAAAAAATGTTTGTGCTCACAAAATGTATTTGTTTGTCAGGTGGCTGTTTGCTGCACAATTGTTTGCTTCACTTTAAAAAAAATGGTGTTCACAAAATGAATTTTGGTTGTCAGGTGGCTGCTTGCTGCCCAATTGTTTGCCTTGCCTTTGTTTTATAAAGTTTGTGTTCACAAAATATATTTTGGTTGACAGGTGGCTGCTTGCTGCCCAATTGTTTGCCTAGCCTTTTTTTTTTAGAGTTTGTGTCCACAAAATGAATTTTGTTTGTCTGGTGGCTGCTTGCTGCCCAATTATTTGCCTTGCCTTTGTTTCAAAAAGTTTGGGTTCACAAAATGAATTTTGGTTGTCAGGTGACTGCTTGATGCCCAATTATTTGCCTTGCTTTTTTTTTTTAAAGTTTATGTTCACAATAAAATTTTGGTTGTGAGGTGGCTGCTTGCTGCCCAATAGTTTGCCTTGCCTTTGTTTCACATAGTTTGTGTTCACAAAATCATTTTGGTTGTCAGGTGGCTGCTTGCTGCCCAATTGTTTGCCTCACCTTTAAAAAAAAATTGTGTTCACATAATGAATTTTGGTTGTTAGGTTGCTGCTTGCAGCCCAATTGTTTGCTTCGCCTTTTTTTTAAAGTTTGTGTTCACAAAATAATTTAGTTGTCACGAGGCAGCTTTCTGCCCAATCGTTTACCTCGCCTTTTAAAAAAAAGTTTGGGTTCACAAAATTAATTTGGTTGTCAGCTGGCTGCTTGCTGCCCAATTGTTTGCCTCGCCTTTTTAAAAATATTTGTGTTCACAAAATTAATTTGGTTGTCAGTTGGCTGTTTGCTGCCCAATTGTTTGCCTCACCTTTAAAAAAAAATTGTGTTCACAAAATGAATTTTGGTTGTCAGGTGGCTGTTTGCTGCCCAATTGTTTGCCTCGCATTTAAAAAATAAAATTGTGTTTACAAAATGAATTTTGGTTTTCAGGTGGCTGCTTGTTGCCCAATTGTTTGCTCAACTTTTTTGTTTCAAATTTGTGTTCTCAAAATGAATTTTGGGTGCCCGGTGGCTGCTTGCTGCCCAATTGTTTGCCTCGCCTTTGTTTCATAAAGTTTGTGTTCACAAAATATATTTTGTTTGTCAGGTGGCTGTTTGCTGTCCAAATGTTTGTCTCGCCTTTTGTTTTAAAGTTTGTGTTCACAAAATAATTTTGGTTGTCAGGTGGCTGCTTGCTGCCCAATTGTTTGCCTCGCCTTTTTAAAAAAAAATGTTTGTGTTCACAAAATTAATTTGGTTTTCAGTTGGCTAATTGCTGCCCAATTATTTGCCTCGATTTTTAAAAAAAGTTTGTGCTTACAAAATGAATTTGTTTGTCAGGTGGCTGTTTGCTGCACAATTGTTTGCTTCACTTTAAAAAAAATGGTGTTCACAAAATGAATTTTGGTTGTCAGGTGGCTGCTTGCTGCCCAATTGTTTGCCTTGCCTTTGTTTTATAAAGTTTGTGTTCACAAAATATATTTTGGTTGTCAGGTGGCTGCTTGCTGCCCAATTGTTTGTCTTGCCTTTTTTTAAAGTTTGTGTTCACAAATTAATTGTGGTTGTCAGGTGGCTGCATGCTGCCCAATTGTTTGCCTCGCCTTTTTTAAAACTTGTTTGTGTTCAAAAAATGAATTTGGTTTGTCAGGTGGCTGCTTGCTGCCCAATTGTTTGCATCGTCTTTAAAAAAAAATTGTGTTCACAAGATGAATTTTGTTTGTCTGGTGGCTGCTTGCTGCCCAATTGTTTGCCTCACCATTATTTTTGAATGAGTTTGTGTCCACAAAATGAATTTTGTTTGTCTGGTGGCTGCTTGCTGCCCAATTATTTGCCTTGCCTTTGTTTCAAAAAGTTTGGGTTCACAAAATGAATTTTGGTTGTCAGGTGACTGCTTGATGCCCAATTGTTTGCCTTGCCTTTTTTTTTAAAGTTTATGTTCACAATAAAATGTTGGTTGTGAGCTGGCTGCTTGCTGCCCAATAGTTTGCCTTGCCTTTGTTTCACATAGTTTGTGTTCACAAAATCACTTTGGTTGTCAGGTGGCTGCTTGCTGCCCAATTGTTTGCCTCACCTTTAAAAAAAAATTGTGTTCACATAATGAATTTTGGTTGTTAGGTTGCTGCTTGCAGCCCAATTGTTTGCTTCGCCTTTTTTTTTAAGTTTGTGTTCACAAAATAATTTAGTTGTCACGAGGCAGCTTTCTGCCCAATCGTTTACCTCGCCTTTTAAAAAAAAAGTTTGGGTTCACAAAATTAATTTGGTTGTCAGCTGGCTGCTTGCTGCCCAATTGTTTGCCTCGCCTTTTCAAAAAATATTTGTGTCCACAAAATGAATTTTGGTTGTCAGGTGGCTGTTTGCTGCCCAATTGTTTGCCTCGCATTTAAAAAATAAAATTGTGTTTACAAATGAATTTTGGTTTTCAGGTGGCTGCTTGTTGCCCAATTGTTTGCTCAACTTTTTTGTTTCAAATTTGTGTTCTCAAAATGAATTTTGGGTGTCCGGTGGCTGCTTGCTGCCCAATTGTTTGCCTCGCCTTTGTTTCATAAAGTTTGTGTTCACAAAATATATTTTGTTTGTCAGGTGGCTGTTTGCTGTCCAAATGTTTGTCTCGCCTTTTTTTTAAAAGTTTGTGTTCACAAAATAATGTTGGTTGTCAGGTGGCTGCTTGCTGCCCAATGTTTGCCTCGCCTTTTTAAAAAAAAAAAATGTTTGTGTTCACAAAATTAATTTGGTTTTCAGGTGGTTAATTGCTGCCCAATTATTTGCCTCGATTTTTAAAAAAAGTTTGTGGTTACAAAATGAATTTGTTTGTCAGGTGGCTGTTTGCTGCAAAATTGTTTGCTTCACTTTAAAAAAAATGGTGTTCACAAAATGAATTTTGGTTGTCAGGTGGCTGCTTGCTGCCCAATTGTTTGCCTTGCCTTTGTTTTATAAAGTTTGTGTTCACAAAATATATTTTGGTTGTCAGGTGGCTGCTTGCTGCCCAATTGTTTGTCTCGCCTTTTTTTAAAGTTTGTGTTCACAAATTAATTGTGGTTGTCAGGTGGCTGCATGCTGCCCAATTGTTTGCCTCGCCTTTTTTTAAAACTTGGTTGTGTTCAAAAATGAATTTGGTTGTCAGGTGGCTGCTTGCTGCCCAATTGTTTGCCTCGTCTTTAAAAAAAAATTGTGTTCACAAGATGAATTTTGTTTGTCCGGTGGCTGCTTGCTGCCCAATTGTTTGCCTCACCATTATTTTTGAATGAGTTTGTGTCCACAAAATGAATTTGGTTGTCAGGTGGCTGCTTGCTGCCCAATGGTTTGCCTCACCTTTAAACATAAAAATTGTGTTCACAAAATGAATTTTGGTTATCAGGTGGCTGCTTGCTGCCCAATTGTTTGCCTCGCCTTTTAAAATAAAATTGTTCACAAAATGATATTGGTTGTCAGGTGGGCTGCTTGCTGCCCAATTTTTTGCCTCGCCTTTGTTTCCATAAAGTTTGTGTTCACAAAATATATTTTGGTTGTCTGGTGGCTGCTTTGCAAATGTTTGCCCAATTATTTGCCTCGCCTTTTATTTTAATGTTTGTGTCCACAAAATGAATTTTGGTAGTCAGGTGGATGATTACTGTCCAATTGTTGCCTCACCTTTTAAAAAAATATTTTTGTTCACATAATGAATGTTGGGTTGTCAGTCTACTTTTTGCCCAATTGGTTTTTGCCTCGCCTTTTTTTTTAAGTTTGTGTTCTCAAAATGAATTTTTGTTGTCCAGTGGCAGCTTGCTGCCGATTGTTTGCCTCGCCTTTGTTTCATATAGTTTGTGTTTACAAAATAATTTTGGTTATCAGGTGGCTGCTTGCTGTCCAATCCTTTGCCTCACCTTTTAAAAAAAAATGTTTGTGTCCACAAAATGAATTTGGTTGTCAGGTGGCTGCTTGTTGCCCAATTGTTTGCTCACCTTTTAAAAATTAATTGTGTTGACAAGATGAATTTTGGTTGTCCTGTAGCTGCTTGCTGCCCAATTGTTTGCCACACTATTATTTTTAAACGAGTTTGTGTCCACAAAATGAATGTTGGTTGTCCCGGTGGCTGATTGCTGCCAATGGTTTGCCTCACCTTTAAAAAAATATTGTGTTCACAAAATGAATTTTGGTTATCAGGTGGCTGCTTGCTGCCCAATTGTTTGCCTCCCATTTAAAAAAAAATATTTTCACATAATGAATTTTGGTTGTCAGGTAGCTGCTTACTGCCCAATTGTTTGCCTCACCTTTTTTTAAAAATTTGTGTTCACAAAATAATTTGGTTGTCAGGAGGCTGCTTGCTGCCCAATTGGTTGCCTCGCCTTTAAAAAAAAAATTTTTGGTTCACAAAATGAATTTGGTTGTCAGGTGGCAGCTTGTTGCCCAATTGTTTGCTTCACTTTAAAAACAATGGTGTTCACAAAATGAATTGTGGTTGTCAGGTGGCTGCTTGCTGCCAATTGTTTGCCTTGCCTTTGTTTTATAAAGTTTTGTGTTCACAAAATATATTTTGGTTGACAGGTGGCTGCTTGCTGCCCAATTGTTTGCCTCACCTTTTTTTTTAAATTTGTGTTCACAAAATAATTTGGTTGTCAGGAGGGCTGCTGCTGCCCAATTGGTTGCTCGCCTTTTAAAAAAAATTTTTGGGTTCACAAAATTAATTTGGTTTTCAGCTGGCTGATTGCTGCCCAATTATTTGCCTCGCCTTTTTAAAAAATGTTTGTGCTCACAAAATGTATTTGTTTGTCAGGTGGCTGTTTGCTGCACAATTGTTTGCTTCACTTTAAAAAAAAATGGTGTTCACAAAATGAATTTTGGTTGTCAGGTGGCTGCTTGCCTGCCCAATTGGTTTGCCTTGCCTTTGTTTTATTAAGTTTGTGTTCACAAAAATATATTTTGGTTGACAGGTGGCTGCTTGCTGCCCAATTGTTTGCCTAGCCTTTTTTTTTAGAGTTTGTGTTCACAAAATGAATTTTGGTTTGTCAGGTGGCTGCTTGCTGCCCAATTATTTGCCTAGCCTTTTTTTAAAAAAAAGTTTGTGTTTCACAAAATGAATTTGGTTGTCAGGTGGCTGCTTGATGCCCAATTAACCATATAACCATATAACAATTACAGCACGGAAACAGGCCCTCTCAGCCCTTCCATCCGTGCCGACCATTTGTTTCCCCTAGTCCCATCTACCTGCACTCAGACCATACCCCTCCATTCCCTTCCCATCCATATACCTATCCACTTTACTTTTAAATGTTAAAATCGATCCTGCCTCCACCCACCTCTGCTGGAAGCTCATTCCACACAGACCACCACCCTCTGAGTAAAGAATTTCCCCCTCACGTTACCCCCTAAACGTCTGTCCCTTAATTCGCATGTCATGCCCTCTTGTTTGAATCATCCCTACCCTTAATGGGAAAAACTTATCCACTCTGTCAATTGTTTGCCATGCCTTTTTAAAAAGTTTGTGTTCAAAAATGGGATTTTGGTTGTCAGGTGTCTGCGGCCCAATTGTTTTGCCTAGACTTTTTGAAAAGTTTGTTTTTCACAATAATATTTTGGTTGTCAGTGGCTGCAGCCTAATTGTTTTGCCTTGCCTTTTTGAAGAGTTTGTGTTCACAAAATTGATTTTGGTTGTCTGGTGTCTGCGGGCAAATTGTTTGCCTCGCCTTTTTTTAAGAGTTTGTGTTCACAAAATGGGATTTTTCTTTGTCAGGTTGCCGCGGCCAAATTGTTTTGCTCCGCCTTTTAAAAAAGTTTGTGTTCACAAAATGGATTATGGTAGTCAGGGGGCTGTGGCCAACTTTTGTTTGCTTCGCCTTTTAAAAAGTTTGTGTTCACAAAATGGATTTTGGTAGTCAGGTGGCTGCGGCCAAATTGTTTCCCTCACCTATGATTGTATATTTGTAAATTAATGCCCCTTTAATATAAATGCATGTGCCCGTGATTGAGGTAGGTGGACCTTCGAGAAATTTTCCGTCGGTTGTTGAGATTAAACCTTGCTTACAAGATGTCAGACGTGTTTTCTTTGTGCTAGTCACAACAGGGCCTTACGTGGTCCTCAAACATTACATGGTGTCCAAAGTAAAAAAAAAACAAAAAAAGAATGCAGAACTCAAGCCTCCGGTCCCACTCTCCATGGAAGGAAACTTGGCCAAGAATTATAAGGACTGGATAAGGGCATTCCAGCTGTACGAGGTCGCAAAAGAACTAACAATTAAACCAGATAAGATTCGGTGTGCAACATTACCCACCACGTAGCCGGGCCGGCAGCTCAGGAGTTTTTTATGAGACCTTTGAGTTTGCCCAGGAGGAAATTGACAAAATACAACCGTCTGAAGAATAAGTTTCAGATATACTGTGAACCAAAAAATAACTTAAACACTCTCAAGATATATCTTTAATACACGTAATCAGCGGCGAGGGAGACCTTCTCCAGCTACCTGACTGCAGTGAAGTCTTTAGCCAAAGATTGAGAGTTTGGCATCATCCATGACTCATTGCTGCGAGAACAGAATTGTCTGCGGCATCAGCAGCAGCCACTCCAGGAAAAACGTACTACAATGCCATGATTTAACACTGGGAAAATGCAGTGACATGTGTCTGATAGCTGAAGCAGCCGCTGAACAGATGAAGCAGATTGCCCCAACTGCCAGCGACACCGAAGAGATTTGTTGATTACGTGAAACCGGGACAGCATCAGTCGTCATGGGGCCGACGCTGGGATTCGCGACCCAGACAACCACAGACAGAAATCCGTGATTCTGGTAAGGATACCGTCTGCCGTCATGCACCGCGCAGGCATAAAGGCAACTACTGCCCTGCTCAGTACATGAGATGTTTATATCTGCAGAGAATTGGACATCTTTCCAGATCCCCCGACTGCCCAGTAAATATAGCGCCCAACAGCCGCCCACGTCCCCGACAACATGACCGTCAATCAGACAAAAGGCCGGGGACTGGAGCCGTGACATCTGCGACGTCGAGTTCCAGATGAACCCTTCACCCGCTGCCTGAGTCAGTGAATGACGACATTGATGTGTTCTACATTGAACGCCGTGATGACGCTGTGATTGAGTCGACGTGTGAATGGAGGACAGATGTGCAGCATCAACAATGTGAACATTGAGTTCAAACTTGACTCTGGAGTTCGTGGACATACTGCCAGAGCACTTGTTCAGAAAAGACTAGTCTTGCCTTACTGAACACGAACGTGACACTGAGGTCATACTTCTGGACATACAATGAAAAAACCTGTGGGGCAGGCAAAAGGGAACGTCAAAGTACGCAAGAAAGAGCACAGGGTTGTCTTTCAAATAGTGAGAGGGAATGTGAAACCCATATTTGGTAAACTAATGTGCGAAAAGTTAGGGCTTCTTGTGCGAAAGGAGGGGTTGATGGCGTGAGTGCGAGGCCCATTCATACACTGCGAGGCTTCATTGAGGAAAACCGCGAGATTTTCCAAGGGCTGGAAGGCTAAAAAAGACATGAGTACAACATAGCGCTGCAAGAGAACGTGCAACCTCAGCAAGACCCGCCCCGCCTATCCCCTATATGATCAGGGATTAAGGTCATTTGGAGCGGTCCTGATGCAAGACGAGAGACCTGTTGCATATGCTTCACGACGTGTGAATGCGGACATCTGAGCGCAACTATGCGACTATAGAGAAGGAGTTGTGCTCCATATTGTACGCATGCAGAAAGTTTGATGACTTCTTTGTTGGTCAGCGCCAGTAATCCTTACTGACCACAAAGCCATTAGTCGGCTTGTTCGCCAAGCCGCTACACAAATTAAGCGCAGACTCCAGCGCATGCGATGCACCTGCTATGGTTCGACCTGGAAATACGGTGGAAGCCAGGACGTGAAATTTGTTCCCCGATGCCCTGAGCCGGCTGCCCAGTGCAAACACGCCTGGCGAAATAAAAGGGTACACTGCATTGCGAACGTGATTCATGCTGTAGAAGCCATCCTACACATGTCAGACAAGCGCCTTGCGCAGTTCAAAGCTGAAACAAAAAAAGATCGAACCCTTACACTGTTGTGCGAGTACATAATAAAAGGTTGGGCCTAGTAACAGGTGTGATCTGCTCTCGGACTTGACTCGTTTCATACATACCATGATGAGCTGGTTGAAGTCAATGGATTAGTCTTGAGGGAAAACCGAGTTGTTGTCCCCCAAAGCATGCAAAGGCAGATGCTGAACACGCTGCATGAATCACATCTGGGAGTAGAGAAAAGAAACTGGAACAAGGAGCCCGCAATTTATTTATGTGGCCTGGAATGAATGCACAGATTGAGGACATTGTGGAAAATTGCTCGATATGCCAGGCGACCAGGAAAGCACAAGCTAGCAAGCTGCTCCATCCCACTTCATCCCCAGCAGACCTTGGTCTAAGGTCGGCGCAGACATCTTCCATCTGGATGGAGTTGACCATTTTGCTTGTAGTGGGACTATTACCCCAAGTACCCAGAAATACCACTAACTGACGGACATGACGTCACATTCGGTGATACGTGAGATGACGGGCATGTTTGCCTGGAATGGCATTCCTGACTGGGTGATGACAGACAACGCAAGACAACTTGTCTGTGCTGAGTTTTCGTAGGGTTCCAGAATGCCTGGGGAATTTGCCCATCTAACCTCATGTCCCACATATCCACAGAGCACCGGGCAGATAGAGCGCTATGTGCAAACTATAAAAAGTATTATGAGGAAAGCCAAATGCAGTGGCCGTGACCCGATGTATGCCAATCTCGAATACCGCAACACACCCTTGATGGGGACAAGTGGCTTTGCCCCATCACAGTTAATGAACAGCAGACTGTTAAGAAGCAAATTACATCGCCTAGTATCACTCTTGCTGCCTCATCATGCCCCTCCCATGGGAACCACAACTGGCCGTCCGGCAAAAGATAAACAGGCAGCATACTTCAATGGGAAAGGCAAGCGCCAAGCCGCTGCCACGCCCTGGAACAACAACAACAGGTGTGGTTTCATGCACAAACCAACCGAGTGGCAACCGTGTGGCCGGATTGCAAGAGAAACCCTGTTCACCTCGGAGCTACGTCATCTCTACACGAGCGGTACGGAGTTCCGCAGAAACAGGAAGGACATACGACCTGCGCGCACGAAGCAGCTGAGCCATGCCCTGGCAAAAAAACATGCAGCAGACGGCAGCGCGCACACTCTCCCACAAGGAGGAACCCCTCTCCCAGAAGGAGCTAGGCTCCCAGACTCAAGAGAACTATCACAGGACGCATCACAAGGTTCTCGCACACAACAGAAATACGACACAGTACGAGTTGGAAATATGACTTGCACGAGAAGTGGGCGATTGTCAAACCCCCAACTCACTTGTTATGTAAAATTGTTGGGCAATTATTTAATAGTTTTGTAGTATAAAGAGCACTGTGTTATTTGGGGTTCTTTATCCACATTAAATTTATTAAAGGTTCTAGTTATAAGTTTTGACCACGGTGAAGGGGGAGATGTAAGGTAATTTTAAAGGAGGAGATAATTGTAATTATAGTAAAGGGGGAGATGTGGATGAATATGTAATATTAAATGCCAGTGCCACTTTAAATTGCCTTGCCCTGTGATTGATGTCAGGTGACCTTTGAGAAGTTTTCCCGTCGGTTGTGAGATTAAAACCTTACTTACAAGATGTCGGACGTGTTTTCTTTGTGTAGTCACAACAGGGCCTTACGTGGTCTCAAACATTAACATCGCCTTTTTAAAGGTTTCTGTTCACAAAAATGTGTTTTGGTTGTTTCATTTGGCTGCTTGCTGCCCAATTGTTTGCTTCGCCTTTTTTTTAAAAGGTTTGTGTTCACAAAATAATTTTGGTTGTAGGTGGCTGCTTGCTGCCACTGTTTGCCTCGCCTTTTTGAAACATTTGTGTTACAAAATGAATTTTGGTAGTCAGGTGGCTGCTGGATCCAAATTGTTAGCCCCCGCCTTTTTAAAAAGTTTGTGTTCACAAAATCGATTTTGGTTGTCAGGTGGCTGCGGCCAAATTGTTTGCCTCGCCTTTTTAAAATCTTTGTGTTCACAAAATGGATTGTAGTTGTCAGGTGGCTGTGGCCAAATTGTTTGCCTTGGCTTGGCTTTTTAAAAAATCGTTTGCAACAGTTGGCTTCCAGCCCAAGAATCCATTCGGTCCACAATGTCTATACTAGCCCTCTGGAAACCAGTACCTTCGGCCCGCAACACCCATACTAGCGCAAGTGAAAGCCCCCCCCCCCCCCCGGCGAGCAATATTGGGAATTGGTGGAGAGGTGGAATTTGCGTTGGTGACGAGCCTTCCCGTGTGATGCTGGGACCCAACGTGGTCCCACTTAGTCTAGTATAATAAATAGTAATAACTTTATTTGTATCGCACTTTTCATACAATTGAATGCAACCAAAGTGCTTTTCACAAAACACAGGTCTAGACAAAAATACAATTTAAAACAGTAAGGACATAAAAACATAAAAAGCACAGATTTATTAAAAAAATATAACAAAAAATGAAAAAATTGAGGGAGAGAAAAGGACAAAAAACAAAAACTCTGAGGTCAAACGCCAGGCCCATCTATTCAATTAAAAGCCTCACCTTGCTGTTTGCACTGTGCTTTGATTTTAGAAAAAACGCTACACTTTACGGCTGATGTGATTTTTTGGCTATCTCTTACTCAGAGTCCCCTCGTCCTCATCAGGGTGCTGAGGAATTTCCCATCAATATAAATGTAAAAGAGATATTAGTGTTTAAAAAAATGTCGAGATTCTCTCTCCCATCATTCACTGCCATGAAGGCCATTGCCCCTTCCAGGGGGTGAGGGGGAGGGCTCTCAAACCCGGAAGTCTGACGTGGCTCAGTCTGTCTGCAAGATAGTGAGGGATTTGGTCAGGACTCTCAGCCTTAGCTGAATCTCACAACACTCGCAGTGTCTACTGACCTGTGAGTGTCCCTTTATGTAGTTTTAAAAAGTGTTGCTTTTAAAAGTATGGTCTTTTAAAACGTGTGGGGTTTTAATAAAAGTGCGGTTTTAAAAAAGTGTGTTTTTTTTAAAAAGTGTGGTTTTTTTAAAAAAGTGTGGTTTTTAAAAAGACTTTATTAGATCAGGACTGTGTTTACTATTAAAAGTCCTGCTCATTCCTATCGTATGGACAGGTCTCGCTGAACAACACTAATTTCTGGGAGAGTGTGGAGGTCGTGTGAATGCGGAAGTGTTGCTGATGCAGAAGGCTCCCAAGTGGGAGATGCCACGCTGAGCCGTTTGAGTATTCAAAAAAGTTTACTGCCATATAATATATACGTGTGTGTGGGGGGGGGGAAAGGGGTGTATGTGTGTGAGTGTTTGTGTGTGAGTGTATGTGTGTGTGTGAGTGTATGTGCGCAAGTGTATGTGTGTGTGTGTGTGAGTGCGGCTGTGTGTGTGTGAGTTGTATGTGTGTGTGTGAGTGTATGTGTGTGCACTCTGCTTGAAATGCTGTGAAATTGGATTTGCTGGCTGCGCTCTACATGGAGTGCTGTGAGGTTGGGACTTGCTGCTTGCACTCTCCTTGGAGTGCTGTGGGGTTCGACTTGCTGCCTGCACTCTGCTTGGAGTGCTGTGAGGTTCGACTTTGCTAAACTGCACTCTGCTTGGATGTGAGGTTGAACCTGCTGCCTGCACTTCTGCCTTGTTTCTGTGATATTGGACTGGCGCCTGTCACCTGCGTGGAGGGCTGTGAGTGTTGGACCTGCAGCCTGCACTCTGCTTGGAGTGCTGTGAGAGATTGGACTGGATCCGCCTGAACCCTGCGTGGAGGGCTGTGAGATTGGACTGGCATGCCGTGCTCCTGCTTGGAGTGCTGTTGTGAGGTTGGACTTGCTGCCTGCTCTCCTGCTTCCAGAGCTGTGAGATTGGATTTGTGGCCCTGCACTCCGCTTCAAGTGCTGTGAGATTGGATTTGCAGGCTGCACTGAATGATGACTTTTGGAGGTAAGTTCTCAGATTTTTCTATATTAAAATGCGGACCGCTCAATCTCTCTATATGAAAATGGTCTTTTTTTTAATCAACAGCAAAGACGGCATCAAGAGGCAGTGAGCAGCAGAATACAACAAGAGACACAACAGGAAATAGCTTAGTAAATCTCATCTTTAACATATATATTTAGTTATATTTTAAGGAGTCATTCACATTTTAAAATGTAATAAATCCTTTTTCCACTTTTGCATGCCTGTGTGTTCTTCACAATGGGAACCTAATAGGCAGGAATGGCTGCGCTGTCGGAGAGCCATTAAGAGTGGATGGGCGGAGAGGTTGAGGGGAGATAGGACTGAATTGCGTGGGGGGGAGGGGAATGGCAAGGTGCAGTGTTGTGGGGTGAAAGGGGGTTGGAGTGACTGAGTAAACTGCCACCACACACAGCCGTGAGTGACTGCACTGCCAGCCCACAGCCATGAATAAGTGAAATGCAGCCCACCAGCTAGTAAGGACTGAAGGGCCAGCCACCAGCCATGACTTAGTGATCTGCCAGCCCACAGCATGATGCCAGGGTACTGCAAGTCCAAGAATCCAGTCAATCACAATGTCCTAGTAGCCATCTGGAACCAGTCCCTTCAGCACACACAAATATACTAGCACTCCAGAGATTTCATGCAAGGGACAGGACTTTCCTCCGTCTATTGCGGTGATCTGTAAAAAAAAGATGAAAATGTCTAAAATTGATCATACACCCTCTCCCCCCTTCTTCCTCTTAGAGACTGTCACCGTTTTTGGGAGAAAGAATTTATGGCAGTTTTCAGCTGCAGCCTGCATGCCTGAGTGACTGGGCTGGCCCATGCCAGGCCTGTGTGATGAGCTGCCTGGCCTGAGTGATGAGCTGCCATGCTAGGGTGACTGAGTAGATTCCAGGCCTAAAGTGAATGAGCTGCCAGGCCCTGGAGTGACTGAGCTAGCTGCCAACGAACTGAGCTGACTGAGCTTGCCAGTCCTGAGTGATTGAGCTTGCAAGGCGCTATGAGTGACTGAGCAGCTTGGCATGAGTGACTGAGACTGGCCTGAGGGACTGAGAATGCCAGGCCTGAGTGAACTGAGCTGCAGGCCTGAGGACTGTGCTGTCTGGCCTGAGTGACTGAGCTGCTGGCCTCAGTGACTGAGTGGCCTGCTCAAGAATACATTTGGCCACAATGTCCATATAGCCCTCTGGAAACCTGACCCTTCAGCCACAACACCCTTGCGAGCATTCTAGAAAGCCCCCCCCCCCCCCCCCCCCCCCCCCCCCCCCCCCCCCCCCCCCCCCCAATGGTCAGCAAATAGTGGAATTGGTGAGAGAGGTGGAATATTGATTGGGGGGCCTGCCTCCCGTGTTGTGAAGCTGGGAACCAACGGCGTCCCACTTAGTCTAGTTGCTCTACAGGAAGCCCATACAAACTGCTAAGAAGGGTTACGCTGAGATAATTACAAGAGAATTAAAGTTATGTTTTACAATGTCATCAGGAAGACGTAAGTCAGTTAAAAGCATGATTGAAGTTTTTAGCTTATAACAGCTTGTGTTGTGTTTTTTTAATTTAAATTGTTGCTGCAAACAAATACATAGTGCACAGTCAGAGAGCTAACAACCCCACTTCTTAATGAAGGGCAGGCACTCTGCAATGAAACAGCAGTATCAGGTAGAACACAATATCTGATTCCATGTGTAGGAAGAAAATGCAGTGGCTTCTTAAACTGAAGATAAACACAAAAAGCTGTCAGACAGCCAAAAAGCGGCTGGTCAGACGGCAGCCTGGAGGAAAAGGTCTGAAAAGTGTATCAACCGAAAACTTCACTATTCCTTTTCTCCAGAGATTACTGTCTGGGTCATTGAGTTACTCCAGCTTCTTGTGTCTTTTCATCAATGTATCTGATTAATACCTCATGATACAAACACTCATTGAAGAAGAATAAACACACAAGTAAATGTGTCTGCTACTGTGCTTCCATTGCTAACAAGACAACTTCCACTCCATTAAATATTGTTCATTGTTTTCTAATTTTTAGAATCTTTAAAACATTTACTGGTATATTTAAGGTAGGTATTTGGGATGAAATTTTGAATGCTTGCGTATGTCAGAGATATGCTCCAATGTTCAAATTTCTTGACAATTCACATAGCCCTGCAGGTTTAATTGACCATCAAGGCCAGTATCTGTACGATGGACTTGTAAGAGCAAGTTACACTGAGAACTTGCCCTGTGGATTAACTGGATAGACTGCCACACGCTTGCTTGCTTTCCGCTTGAATGGGGAAACTAATATCAAAGGTATTCTGACATTATGTTGAAAAAGACAATGCTAAGAATGACCATGGGAAGTTGTTCTGCTTCAGTGCTTTAGAAACTACCACTCTCCCAGGGCTCACACACAAAAATTCATTAAGCAGTTTTGTCAGAATCTTGTTATTCTTTAACTGAATTGTACTGCTGGATGCCTGAAGGTTAACCTGAATACCGTAGCCACCCTTTCCATCTTGGCCTGTGAGGCACAATTGTTCAATCAAAGTAGCGATTTCTCACCATTCATTATTCTCAT
Source organism: Okamejei kenojei (assembly GCA_035221665.1). Taxonomy (NCBI): domain Eukaryota; kingdom Metazoa; phylum Chordata; class Chondrichthyes; order Rajiformes; family Rajidae; genus Okamejei; species Okamejei kenojei. The sequence continues at coordinate 2,667 of JAVHYY010000304.1, read as the reverse complement.
GAAAAAATCTCTATCTTGAGAGGTTTTGTCTCCATTATTATCACAGCCTGCAGTCACCTTGCGAAGGTGCACAGAAATCATGTGGGTGAACCTATACCATAGTGATCTCAGTAGCAGAATTTGTGGAAATGATAGTGAGCCATGATTTGACCCCAATGACTGACTCGGGCCTTAATATTATTGCCTTACATATTGGACGCTCAAATTAGTAATTGATTTATTTTTTTTTTTCTTTCCTTAGAAGAGAAAATGAATTTTGCTCTTGTGAAGTTATTCACTTGGTACTTTCAGTATTTTTGCTCCCAAATGAATCATCCAAAAATGTTTATAGTTTAAGACTTTCTCTAGACTTTGGATATCAGAAGATACCAATGCAGAAACATGCCCTTCAGGCCCACTGTGTCCGTGCTGCCCACATCACCCCATACACCAGCACCGTCCTACCACCATGAGACACTACAATATTAACAAAACAAATTAACCTACAAACTTTGTAGTTCTTTGAGTTGGGGAGAAAACTGGGCACCCACAGAAAAACCAAGGGTTACAGTCACCAGGAGAACGAAATAAAGTCTTAAGACGCATACGTATCAGGAATTCAAGTCTCTGGTGGTGCAAGGCAGCAATTCCACCACTGGGCCACTTTATTTCGCTTAAAAAGAGTAACGCACGAAAAGGCAATTTCTATTCAATCCCCAAAAACTTTGCCATTAAAACTATTTTGCCTTTGATGCTCACTGTTAAAGGAACACTGCATCATCTCTGCAAAAGTTCACCCTCCTTGATTTCTCCATCTATTGGTTCAGAGCAGAGTTATGATTATTACTCCCAGCATTCCTGGCCATATTACATGGTTAAATATTTCAAAGTCAAACGGATTTAACCTTTTCCATATCTGTGCTTGAGGTTATTTAATATAAATTGAATACAGTTGTCAACAGAACAAACAATCTCCGAAAGTGGCATCGCATAATATCCATCGAACCTCACAACAGCCCTAAAGGTATAAAACAATGTGAGTGACTACTGAGCAAAGCAGAGAAAAAGTCCATCAGGTTGAGGTCTTTCTCAAACGATGTCAGGGAGAGGGTTGCAAAACACTACAACTCCCCCTCCCAATTACCATAACGACCTTTCTCTGTCCTGGACCTCCTCCATTGTCAGAGTGGGCCCAGGCAAATTGGAGAACGGCACACTCATATTTGCTTCGGCAAACTTTAAGCCCCTGTCCCACTTACGTGTCCTTGGCACGCTAATTAAACGCGACTCAGTGTTGCGTTGAGCCGCGACGGTCCCAGCGAAGGAGCGCGCGAGACTTCATTCGAGCCGCCACAGCGTCTGGGCACCGTGACGTCATTTGAAGATGAGACAAAATGCCGGAGTAACTCAGCGGGACTGCAGCAATCTCTGGAGAGAAAGGAATGGGTGGAGGTTCGTGTCGAAAACTCTTCTGCAGTTATGAAAGAAGGGTCTTGACACCAAAATGTCCACCCATTGCTTCAAGCAGGATCCGTGGGGGGGGGGGGGGAGTGTTCTCTGCAACATGGGAACGGGCTTCATGTGGGAGCCGCGGGCAGGGGGCGGGGCCTTTCCTGGAGGCTTGTGCATGTTGCGGGCGAAGGGATGCAGTCCAGTGGGCTAATTATAACGACATTGTGGGCCGAAGAACTGGTTTCTTGAGGCTATATGAACAATGGGGGACCGATTTGACCTAATGTTGGCTAGATACAGTGTGTGGGCCGACAGTGGACTGTTTTTTCAAGAGATTACTAATGGACATTGTGGCTGTGGAATGGACATTTCTTTCCTTCTTCTTTGTGGCTAGTGTGGTGTTGTGGGCTGAATGGAACGTGCTTGCTCTCTGTCCATGGCCTATCACTCACTGTTGCCCTCCCTTATCGCCTTGCCAACTCCTACTGCCTACCACCGCTTACCAGCAGCCCACGGTCTATTGCTGCAACTTCTGCAACTCAAAACTAAGACTTCTTGCCGTTGGCCCCGCGCGCCGCTGCCTACCCCTACCGGCTGTCATGGCCTACACTGACCGTGTAATTTCACTGCACTGCGTGGCCTAACTGCTGCCGTGTTGTGCCTGTCACTGCCATGACCAACTACACTTGCTGGACACCCCACGCTGAAGCCCGTTCCGTCCCCAGCTATACAGATGGCCTCTTCTTCTTCTTTTCTTTTTGTTCTTCCCCACCCCCACCCCCACCTTCTTCCCCCACCCCCCACCCCTTCACCACGATCAGAACCCCGGTGGGACATCGTGCACTGGGGACGGGGACGGCTTCCAGACAGGGCCCCAGGAGTGGGGGGGGGGTGGAAAGCGCGCTGAATGGCCTACCCATTGCCACTCGCCGTACTCTCACTGCTCTCGCCACTCGCCTACCCACTGTGCCCTGGTCTAACACTACTGCCCTGGCCAACCCCGCTATACCCCGTGGATCTACCGCTGGGGCCCTGGCCTTAACCGCTGCCTACAACAACATCCTAACCCCCTGGTCCTGCCGCTTGCTACTGCAACCTGCAAGCCTATCGCTGTCAGTGCCAACAACACCTGTGGTCGGCGACCGGTGGGGTTGGGGGTTGGCATTACCAGCAGCAGGGTTTTTGGGGGATGGCTTCAGGTGGAGACCGGTGGGGGGTGGGGGTGCATCCTGCAGT
>JAVHYY010000303.1:527500-559613 GCA_035221665.1 Okamejei kenojei | reverse complement strand
GGCCCCCCACCCCATCCTACACCTACACCTCTTTACCTGGCACTTTCCCTACCCAGACCCCTTACCACCCTCCCATTCCCCCACCCTTGGACGGTCTCCCCAACAAGCCCTCCAGGTTCTTCCTCGACCAGGGGCAGCAGAGAGGAGGCTGCAAGGAGGCAACCCATACCGTCCACTGACCACCCTCCTTCCGCCCCTACCCTAGCGGAAGTTGGGTTCCTTACCACTCTATATCTTCTACTTTCGTTTCCTCCCATTTCTCCTCCAACACAAGGCGTAGCCTAGTGGGCACAGCCACACATGGGGGGCCCCCAGGCTTCGCTTTGCTCCTCTTTGTTGTGGGTACGTTCGAACAATCCTTGTTCTCGGCGTCCGTTCCCGCCGTTCCCGTTCGTTCGCGTTTACCAGCGGCCCCAGGCCCCCGTCCTCCCGACCCTCCCCTCAACCTCCCAGTGTTTTCACATCGCTGTGACCTGTTTGCCCTGCTTTTGGTTTCTGTTTGGTGTACCTCCTGCCCACCCACACACAAACTGACTCTGACTTCATTCATTTCACCATCAACTTCATCCGGGCATCTCAAATACACTTGGAACATTTCCGACATTTCCCTACCAGTCCTTGACCTCACAATCTCTTTATTGCAGGTGAATACTCTCCTGACCGACATCCACTACAAACCACTGACTCCCACAGCTACCTGGACACTCTTTCCTCCACCCTGCTTCCTCTGTAAGGACTCCATCCCCTATTCCCATTCCTTCGTTCTACGCCGCATCTGCTCCAGTGATGAGGCGTTTCACACCAGTTCATCACAAATGGCCCTCAAATTCTCAGAGAACAGGGGATTCACCCCAGCCCCCCCAGATCTACTTGATTTACCGAGCAACGACCTAATCACTGAGTGACTCTCATTGCGGTGTCCATGCACACTCACGCCCTAGTCACCCAGCACATTCACACGCGCCACACCACTCATCCCTGCCCTATTGCACCCCACACAACTCCCCGCAAACAGGGCAGGAAGAGTCCCCTGGTCCTCACCTTTCACCCCACCACACCAGCCGGGCAAATACAACACATAGTCCTCCGCCAGTTTGCGCCACCTCCAACGTGACCGCTCACCCGCCATACATCTTCCCATCTCCCCCCCTGGCTGCTTCCGCAAAGACCGCTCCCTCCGCGACTCCCTTGTCATTCTTCCTCCCTCCCGCTCTACTCTTCCCGGGCACTTCTCCCTTGCAACCGCTAGAAATGCAACACTTGTCCCTTCACCTCCCCCCCCCTCACTCCTTTCAGGACCCAAGCAGTCCTTCCAGGTCCGACAGAGTGTTCACTGCACGTCCTCCTCCAACCTCATCTACTGCATCCGCTGCTCCAGATGCCAGATGATCTATATCGGTGTGAGACCAAGCGGAGGCTTGGCGATCGTTTCGCCGAACACCCTCCGCTCGGTCCGCAAAAACCAACCCGACCTCCCGGTGGTATGGGTCAGCACTTCAACTCCCATTCCTCCCATCCGTATCCGACCTCTCGGTCCTGGGCCTCCTCCATGGCCAGAGTGAGCAAAACACCGCCGCAAGTTGGAGGAACAGCACCTCATATTCCGCTTGGGGAGTTTGCATCCTTTGGGCTTGAACATTGAATGTTCTCAATTCTGTTTCTTAACCCCTGCTGTCTCATCCCCCTCCCACCTCTCCCTCAGCCCTCGGGCCCTGGCATTCCCTCTATCTCTATCTCCCTCCCCTTGCCATACTCCAGAATGGTCTCACCAATGCCTTGTACAATTTTTAACATTAACTTCCCTTGCTCCTATATTCAATGCTCTGATTTATAAAGGCCAGACACCCCACCCCCCCCCCCCCCCCCCCCCCCCAGGCGTTCTTTACCACCCCATTACATGCGATTCACCTTCAGGGAACTATGCACAGTTATTCCTAAATCTCTCTGTTCCACATAACATTCCTCAATTCCCTACCAGTTTACCATGTTACGTCCTATTTTGATTTGTCCTGCCATTTCTTGGAATGTATGTGGGATAGGTTTCTAAATCAGCATGTGGAGGACCAACGGAGAGAGCAGGCTATTCAAGACTGGGTGGTATTCGAGTAATGAGGAAGGGTTAGTTAGCAGTCTTGTTGTGCGTGCCCCCTTGGGCATGAGTGACCATAATATGATTGAGTTCTTCATTAGGATGGAGAGTGACATAATTAAGTCAGAAACAAGGGTTCTGAATTAAACAAAGGTAACTTTGAAGGTATGAGCCGTGAATTGGCCAAGATAGACTGGCAGTGAGTCCCCCACCCCTAAAGGGTTGACAGTGGATGTGCATTGGAAGGTATTTAACGACTGCCACATGGATGAAGTACAAAAATTGTTCATACCAGTTTTGGCAAAAGAATAAATCAGGGAAGGTGGTGCATCGTGGATAACGAGGGAAATCAGGGGTAGTATAAAAAAACTAAAGATGAGGCATACAAAGTGGCCAAAAAAAGCCCTTCCTACCAGGGACTGGAGAAATTCAGAATCCAGCAGAGGAGGACAAAGGGCTTAATTAGGAAAGGGAAAATAGATTACGAAAGGAAACTGGCCGGGAACATAAAAACTGACTGGCTTTTATAGATATGTGAAGAGAAAGAGACTAGTTAGAACAAATGTTTGTCCCTTGCAGTCAGAAGCAGGTGAATTGATCATGGGGAACAAGGACATGGCAGACCAATTGAATAACTACTTTGGTTCTGTCTTCACTAAGGAGACATAAATAATCTGCCGGAATGATTTTCTTCATCATATCATCCAAAACATGATCATATTGCACCTTTCACTATCAGTTGTCTTGGGGGGGCGTCCGCCTTGGGCGGCGTCTCAATGCTTTTTGTGCCCGAGCAATTAAAGGTGCTTGATCCAGATTTAAAACTTTCTTCAATAGATCTGCAGCAAATTCACGGGGGATCACGGTTCCCCTCTCTGCCTTCCCGAGCGCCAATTCTGGCGGCTCTGTCTTCCCCTCCAAGTCAATACATTTTCCAGTTTATTTTACGCAATAAGTCTGATAAACGCTTGTTCTCGGAGAGAAGCTTACTTGTAGTTTTTAGAGCTTGTTTCAGCAATTTCCTTTAATTCAATTACACTTTTATGTTGTTGTTCTAGTGCCTGAGAGATGGGGTCCAACTTTGAATTAAATCTGGATTCCATCAAATTCAATTTAACATTTATCTCTTCAATCTTTTGATTTAGATTTTCTTCCATGGCCAACTTCCAGGAAATCCAGTACTTCATGTACAAAAGCTACAACATCTTCTTGAATTTCTTCTTTAATTTCTTTTTTAAAGTTTTCATTTCATCCGTGAAGTTCTGCTTAAGATTTTTCAATTCTTCCATTATGTTTGAGATTTCTTGAGCGCGGGAAACTTCTTAATTCTTCCACATCTGTCTTTTTCTTCTTTGAGATCTCTTCTTGGTACGATGTTAAACCTGCGCCCGAGGCTTGTAGTCGGGCCTACTTCTTTGGGTCCTACCGGTTTTTCTCAGTTGGGTGGGGGGGGGGGGGGGGGGGGGGGGGTATGTTGTGTAGACATTCCGCCGGTGAAGTCGCGCGCCTGATGACGTCACAAGCTTATTGCAACAGCCGGTAGTGTTGTGGTGCAGGTAAGTCCAGATTTCCCCCCCATTTTCACAGAGTTTTCACGGAGCTACACAGCGTGAGTCTGCCTTACTCCATAGCGACACCGGAAGTGGTCCATCCAGCAGTTCTAATAAACCACCCAGCAGGTTCTAATAATCGCCCAGCAACCCTAATAATTCACTTAGCAGTTCTATAATCTGCCCAGCATTCCTAATAATGCATTAAGCAGTCCTAATAATCCATCAGCATTTCTAATAATCCATCCAGAAGTCCTAATAAATCCCATCCAGCAGTCGTAATAATCCATCCAGCAGTCATAATAATCCATCCAGCAGTTCTAATAATCCCTGCAACAACACAAATAATTCCTGCAGCAGTTCTAAATCATCCCTCCAGTAGGTCTAATTAATTCCCTCCAGTAGTTCTAATAGTCCACCAAGCAGTCCTATTAATCCACCCAGTAGTCCTAACAATCCATCCAACAGTTCAAATAATACATCCAGCAGTCCTAATAATCAATCAGCAGCATCTAATAATCCATACAGCAGTTCTAATAATCCACCCAGCAGTTCTAATAATCCAGCAGTCCTAATAATCCAGCAGTCCTAATAATCCATCCAGCAGTTCTAATAATCCACCCAGCAGTTCTAATAATCCCTCCAGCAGTACTAATAATCCATGCACTATTTCTAATAATCCCTCCAGTAGTTCTAATAATACCTCCACCAGTTCTAACAATCCAAGAAGCAGTTCTAAAATCACTCCAGAAGTTCTTATAATCCCTGCAGCAGTTCTTTTTTTGTAAAATATTTTTATCAGAAATACATATTAAGAAGGAATAACATAAAATAAAAAGAAAGAGTCATATTATTCGTCACATACATTCTTAATATTTTTAAAGTTTACAATCATTCTTATTTATACTATGCTTTTTTATTATTTTATAACAGAAAGAAGATAGTAAAGAGAAATAATAAAGAGAAATAAAATAAAAGTAAAAAATCAATAATATGAGTGGAATATTAAGCAGGCTATTCTTCATTTGAGATATATCAGTGGTCTATTATATATAGTTCTTCATCTATTCCTTCATTCAGGCTTCAGTCAGGCCCTCGAACCGGACCACCTTGACCCTTTAAATATTCAATAAATGGAGATCATATTCCTCTGAACTGATCTAGCTTGTCCAAAAGGACGTCTTAATCTTTCCAGATGAAGTGTCTCCGACATTTCTGTAATCCATATTTTGATTGTGGGGGATGTAGGACCTTTCCAAAATCTTAATATTAATTTTTTACCAATTATTAAACTATCTTGGCAGGACAAATCAAAATAGGACGTACATGGTAAATGGTAGGGAATTGAGGAATGCTGTGGAACAGAGGGATCTAGGAATAACTGTGCATACTTCCCTGAAGGTGGAATCGCATGTAGATAGGGTGGTAAAGAAAGCCTTTGGTGTGCTGGCCTTTATAAATCAGAGCATTGTATATAGGAGTAGGGAAGTAATGTTAAAATTGTACAAGGCATTGGTAAGACCAATTCTGGAGTATGGTGTACAATTTTGGTCGCCTAATTATAGGAAGGATGTCAATAAAATAGAGAGAGTACAGAGGAGATTTAGTAGAATGTTGCCAGGTTCCAGCAAACTATGTTACAGAAAAAGGTTGAACAAGTTAGGTCTTTATTCTTTGGAGCGCCGAAGGTTAAGGGGGGACTTGATTGAGGTCTTTAAAATGATGAAAGGGATAGACAGAGTTGACGTGGATACGTTTTTCCCATTGAGGGTAGGGAAGATTCAAACCAGAGGGCATGACATGAGAATTAAGGGACAGAAGTTTAGGGGTAACATGAGGGGGAACTTCTTTACTCAGAGGGTGGTGGCTGTGTGGAATGAGCTTCCAGCAGAAGTGGTGGAGGCAGGATTGATTTTAACATTTAAAAGTAAAGTGGATAGGTATATGGACGGGAAGGGAATGGAGGGGTATGGTCTGAGTGCAGGTAGATGGGACTAGGGGAACGGACTGGAAGGGCCGAGAGGGCCTGTTTCCGTGCTGTAATTGTTATATGGTTATATGGTTATATGGTTATAATCGATAAAAAATTCTTTGCTGTGTTGTTAGTAGTTGATCCATTTCTAATATTCCTAATATGATTAATTTTGAGTCTGGAGTCAGATTTGTATTAACTACATTCGAGATTATCTTAAAAAATTCTATCCAAAAGTTAGTATTTTTATACATTTTGTGAATGAATGCGTTAGATTAGCTTCTAAATGCTGACATTTATCACATATAGCAGAAACATTTGAAAAAGTTCTGTTTAATTTGGATTTTGAAACGTGTAATCTATGTAAAACTTTAAATTGTATCAAAGAGTGTCTGGCATTTAATGAGCAGTGGTGTATATGTTGTAAACTTTCATTCCATACTTCTAGACTAATTGTTTGACCTAATTCGTTTTCCCATACTTGCCTATATATTTCCGATATTGGTACATTATTTTCCAATAAAATATTATAAATATATGATATTAATTTTTCTATGTTTGGATATTTATTTAGACATTCATCTAAAATTTCTGTCTTTCTATTTCTAAAATCCTGTGGGTTTGATTTAACATAGTCTCTAATTTGTAAATATCTAAAGTACTCTTTTGTGTCTAATCCGTAATTTTTACACATTGTAATTCCTGAAATGAAAGAAAGAGACTTTCCCTGTAGAGATCACCCATCTTATTAATTCCATAGTTCTTCCATTGTAAAAAAACTTTATCCATCATTGAGGGTTTAAAGTAATGTTATTTACAATAGGAAGAGCCAGTGGTATACTTTCCAATTTTAATGTTTTCTTTAATTGTTTCCAGATACGTATCCCACTTTCTATTATTGGATTTTCTCTATAAATTTTCTTAAGTATTTTAGTATTGGCAAATAAAATCGAGCTAATTTCGAAAGGTGAACAATCTTCCTTTTCCATTTTTAACCAGTTTGGCTGTTTATCTAATTCTTCCAACCAAAAATTCATATTTTTAATATTAACTGCCCAGTAGTAAAACATAAAATAAGGCAGTGCAAAAACCTCCATTTATTTTTGATTTACATAGATGTTTTTTTTTATTTATCCTATGACTCTTATAATCCCAAATAAAATTGGTAACTATAGGGTCCACTTTCTTAAAAAAATGTTTAGGAAGATATATCGGGATCAGTTGAAACAGGTATAATAATTGCGGAAGAAAAATCATTTTTATCACTTTAATTCTACCTAGCATTGAAATAGGTAATGTTTTCCAATATAGGATATTCTTAAATAGATTATTCAGTAGGGGTGGGAAATTAGATTTATTTTTGTTAAATATTTTTATTAGACGTAAGTACATATTAATAGAATATACTTCTCACATACATTCATAATTTTATTAATGTTAACAATTATGTCTTATATATTTCTATACTTTTTTTGCAGGTAAGAAAAGATAGAGAAAATAAAGTAAGAGTAGGAATGAATGGAGTATTAAAAAAGTTATCCATCATTGGAGATATATCCATGATTTGTTATACGTGATTCTTCATCTATTCCATTATTCAGGCTTCAGTCAGGCTCTCGTACCGAGCCATTTTGACCCTTTAGATATTCAATAAATGGAGACCATATTCTTCTGAAAAGATCCAACTTGTCCAATAGGACAAGCTTTAATCTTTCCAGATGAAGTGTCTCCGACATTCCTGTGATCCACATTTTGATTGTGGGGGATGTAGGACCTTTCCAGAATTTCAATAATAATTTTTTCCCAATTATTAAACTATAATCAATAAAAATTCTTTGATTCGTTTTGTTATTAATTGATCTGTTTCTAATATTCCCAGTATTATTAACTTTGAGTCAGGGGTCAGATTCATATTAACAACATTCGAAATTATCTTAAATATCTCTGTCTAAAATGTAGTAATTTTTACACAATTTGTAAATGAGTGCGTTAAGTTAGCTTCTAAGTGTTGACATTTATCACATATGGCAGATACATTTGAAAAAATACTATGTAGTTTGGATTTTGAATAATGTAGTCTATGTAATATTTTAATTTGTATAAGAGAGTGTCGAGCAGTGGTGTATATGTTGTAGACTTTCATCCCATATTTCAGGTCTAATGATTTGACCTAATTCGTTTTCCGATGATTGCCTATATATTTCTGTCATTGGGACATCGTTTTCCAGTAAAATATTATAAATATATGATATCAATTTTTCTGTGTTCGGGTGTTTATTTAGGCATTCATCTAAAATTTCTGTCTTTCTATTTTTAATTTCCTGTGTATTTGCTTTTACATAGTCTCTAATTTGTAGATATCTAAAGTCATCTTTTGAATGTAATCCATAAATTTGTTGTAATTCTTGAAATGAAAGGAAAGAATTTTCCCTGTAGAGATCTCCTATCTTATTAATTCCATAGTTTTTCCATTTGTCCATCATTGAGGATTTAAATGTAACGTTATTTACAATGGTAAGGGCTAGTGTTATGCATTCCAATTTTAGTGTTTTCTTTATTTGTTTCTAGATACGTATTCCACTTTCTATTATAAGGTTTTCACTATAGGTTTTCTTACATATTTTAATATTGGCGAATAAAATCGAACTAATTTCAAAAGGCGAACAATCTTCTTTTTCCATTTTTAACCAGGTTGGTTGTTTATCTGTCTCTACAAACCAAAAATTCATATTTTTAATATTAACTGCCCAGTAATAAAACATAAAGTTTGGTAGTGCTAGACCTCCATTTATTTTTGGTTTACATAAATGTTTTTTTGTTTATTCTATGGCTCTTATAATCCAAGATAAAGTTGGTGACTATAGAATCAACCTTCTTAAAAAAATGTTTTGGAAGATATATCGGAATCAATTGGAACAGATATAGTAATTGCGGGAGAAAAATCATTTTTATTGCATTAATTCTACCTATCATTGAGATTGGTAGTGTTTTCCAATATAAAATGTTCTTATTTAATTTATTCAATGCAAGTGGAAAATTGGATTTAAATAAAGAGTCAAATCTTTTTGTTACATGAATTCCAAGATATTAGATTTTTTCTTTTGCTATCTTAAAAGGAAATTGTTGTAGTATATATAAGTTATTTACCATTATTGGCATGTTCACTTTTATTCCAATTAATACTATATCCTGAAAATAATCCAAATTCAGATATTAATTTTAGTAAATTTGGGATACTAATTTCCGGCTAATATCCATATATTTCAGGATGTAATCTCACCCATTAAGCTAAAGGTTCTATTGCAAGTGCAAACAGTAGTGGGGATAGAGGACAACATTGTCTGCAGCCTCGGAATAGTTTAAATTTAGTTGATAGCATTTGATTTGCTGTTATTCTGGCTGTTGGATTAGTGTATAATAATTTAACCCAAGTAATAAATTTCTCTCCCAGCTTAAAAGTTTCAATAACCGAAAACAAATAAGACCATTCCACCTGGTCAAAGGCTTTCTCCGCATCTAACAAAATAATTACTAGGTCTTTATTAATATCTCTTTTTGAATATATAATATTGTATAATCGTCTCAAGTTATATGAGGAATATCGTTTTGGTATAAATCCTGTTTGATCGGGGTGAATTAATTTATTAATAACTGTACTTAGTCTTTGTGCTAATATTTTGGTTAGTATCTTTTGATCAGTATTTAAAAGAGCTATAGCTCTATATGATCCTGGGTCATCCAGGTCTTTGTCAATTTTAGGTTTAAGTGTTATAATAGATTCATTTAATGTTTCTGGTAGTTTCTGGTGAGTATAAATGTATTCATAGAGTGTCTTCAGAAGTGGTGCAGTCAGATCATAAAATGTTTTATAAAATTCCGGGCCTATACCATCTGGTCCCGGTGTTTTACCGTTTTTTAATGATCTGATAGATTCTTCGATTTCTTTTACTGAAATTTCTGCATTTAATGATTCTCTATTTTGTGTATCCAACCCATTCAGATTACATTTTTTTTTAAATGTTCTATTCCTATCTTGTTTTTCTGTCATTTTAGCTGAATATAAATTTTTATAATATTGCAAAAAATCTCTCATTATATCTTTAGGTTGTACTAATGGTTCGCCATTATATGATTTAAGCCTATGGATTATTTTTTCTCCCTCCATATTTCTTAATTGACGAGCCAATAATTTTTGAGGTTTATCTCCAAATTCAAATTGTAATTGTTTAGTGTATTGGTAGAGTTTTACAATTTGATCTGAGTATATTTTATTTAATTTATATTTCAGTGCAGCGATTTTATTATGTGTTGTTATGGATGGATTAGCAGCGTTCTCTGTATCTAATTGTTTAATCTCCTTTTCCAATTCCTGTTGTTCCCTCCGATTCTTTTTATTATAAAATGCTTGAGAAGAGATCATAATTCCACGGGCATATAGAAACATAGAAACATAGAAATTAGGTGCAGGAGTAGGCCATTCAGCCCTTCGAGCCTGCACCGCCATTCAATATGATCATGGCTGATCATCCAACTCAGTATCCCGTACCTGCCTTCTCTCCATACCCTCTGATCCCCTTAGCCACAAGTGCCACATCCAACTCACTCTTAAATATAGCCAATGAACTGGCCTCAACTACCCTCTGTGGCAGAGAGTTCCAGAGACTCACCACTCTCTGTGTGAAGAAAGTCTTTCTCATCTCGGTCTTAAAGGATTTCCCCCTTATCCTTAAGCTTGTGACCCCTTGTCCTGGACTTCCCCAACATCGGGAACAATCTTCCTGCATCTAGCCTGTCCAACCCCTTAAGAATTTTGTAAGTTTCTATAAGATCCCCTCTTAATCTCCTAAATTCCAGAGAGTATAAACCGAGTCTATCCAGTCTTTCTTCATAAGACAGTCCTGACATCCCAGGAATCAGTCTGGTGAACCTTCTCTGCACTCCCTCTATGGCAATAATGTCCTTCCTCAGATTTGGAGACCAAAACTGCACGCAATACTCCAGGTGTGGTCTCACCAAGACCCTGTACACTGAAGTAGAACCTCCCTGCTCCTGTACTCAAATCCTTTTGCTATGAAAGCTAACATACCATTCGCTTTTTTCACTGCCTGCTGCACCTGCATGCCTACTTTCAATGACTGGGTGTACCATGACACCAGGTCTCGCTGCATCTCCCCTTTTCCCAATCGGCCACCATTTAAATAATAGTCCGCTTTCCTGTTTTTGCCACCAAAGTGGATAACCTCACATTTATCCACATTATACTGCATCTGCCCAAACATTTGCCCACTCACCCCAGCCTATCCAAGTCACCCTGCAGTCTCCTAGCATCCTCCTCACAGCGAACACTGCCCCCCAGCTTAGTGTCATCCGCAAACTTGGAGTATATTGCCTTCAATTCCCTCATCCAGATCATTAATATATATTGTAAACAGCTGGGGTCCCAGCACTGAGCCCTGCGGTACCCCACTAGTTACTGCCTGCCATTGTGAAAAGGACCCGTTTACTCCTACTCTTTGCTTCCTGTTTGCCAGCCAGTTCTCTATCCACATCAATACTGAACCCCTAATAACGTATGCTTTAAGTTTGTATACTAATCTCTTATGTGGGACCTTGTCGAAATTATGCTTTAAAAGTTTCCAATAATAGGGAAGAGGATATTTCCGGTTTATCATTTATTTCAAAGAAAATCTTGATCTGTTCTGTAATATATTCCCGAGTTGCTTTGTTTTTAAAAATTTGTGGATTGAATCTCCATTGTCCCCGTTTTTCCGTTTGACCATTTATTTTCATCATAAATGTTAAAGGTGCATGATCTGAGATTATAATATTATGGTATTTTGAATTGTAAGTAAGTGAGATAAGTTTAGCGTCAACCAAAAAATAATCTATTCTTGAATAGGTTTTATGTACAGGTGCATAAAAGGAATATTCTCGTAGAGGGTTTTCTATTCTCCAAACATCTTTAATATTACTAGTATCATATGCATTTAATAGGTCACTGGAATGGGATTTGGTTTTCCTTTGTCTTGTGGATCTGTCTAAATAGGAATCTTATGTACAATTTTAATCTCCTCCAATTATTAAGTTATGTTGTGCTATTTCCGGGATGTTGTTAAATATTTCTTAAAAAACAGTGGACTATCAAAGTTTGGTCCATATACATTGACAAGAATAATTTTTTGTGCATTTAATTCTCCTATTACAATAATGTATCTGCCATCGTTATCAATTATAGTTGATGTATGTTTGAATAAAGTGCCTTTACGAAATAATATTGCTACGCCTCTTGATTTGTGTGTAAAAGAAGAATGATACGTTTTATCTATCCATTTAGCTTTCAGCCTATGCTCGGCATCTTTTTTTAAATGTGTTTCTTGAATGAAAATCACATCAGCTTGTAAATGCGCTAATACTTTACCTCTCTTGATTGGTTCATTAATACCTTTAATGTTCCAGCTACAAACGTTATTCCTTCATTCCCCATATTCATTTTTAAATCTTGCATCTTTTGTCTATGGGGGTCTTTAATAGAGCCAATGGTTCAGTTCGACAGACCCGACCTTACACCCAAACTCCGAATAGATGAATTTTGAGACCCTTGAATGTCTCTCACGTGTATATCTCCTTTGATCCAATTTGTAACTCCATTCAAACTGAAAATAATAATGATAGTTTATAACAGAAAAGAAAATAGGATAGATTAAGAAATTAGTATTGTGCACAAAGAAGGAAAAAACTACATCTAGTATTAGTGTAGTTAGTGCCAGTCATACTAGCATGGCTAACCATCTACCGACTTCCGTAGTTGATGTTGCGAACTTAACCAGCCCCTTTATTTCTTGGAATTTTTATTCCATAGCACTATTTTACCGGGGGTATTAAATTTAAAAATATTCGGATTCCAATAGTCGGAAATGTGAGGATACAAATATTTAAAACTTGTTTGAAAATCTAATTAAAAAAATAAAAATTGAAAAAAAAAACGAAAAGAAAAGAAGAAAGAAAATAAAAATGAAAATTACTAGTAAAAAAGAAAGATTTCCTAAGAGGACAAATGAAATCAAACTCCATATTTTCCTCTAATCATTCCATTATAAGTAAACATTGGTCATTAGTGATAATTATTAATTCTGATTAGTAAATATACCATGGTATAATTTTAGTATTTATTAGTTATTTGTATTAGTAATGCAGTTATACTAATTATTAGTATCCATGGGGGACAGTTTCCAATCCACATCTTTCTCCAGCTGCCTTAGTCATCACTTCAATTCCATCCAGTTCTGCAAAGTCAGTTTATTCAATGGTGAGGGATCAAGCATCCCTCTCAAACCTTAATCTTCTGAGCAAAGTCCAATGCTTCCACAGGATTGGTGAAAAAAATGTTCCTTCTTGTTGTACGTGACTCTTAGGGTGGCTGGATAGCTCAGACCATATTTCAAATTCTCCACTTCCCTCAGGATACTTTTGGTCTCATTAAATGCTTTTCGATTCCTGGAGACCTCTGCTGGGTAGTCTCGATAAATACTGATCCTTCAAATACAAGACTTCTGTTTCTTAATGTTTTTTGCATTATCTCCTCCAAGACGTGGTCGTACTGTACTTTTATTATCATGTGTCTTGGGGGAGCGATTAGTCTTGTCTGGCGTCTCATCACTCTATGTGCTCGGGCTAGTAAAGGCTTTTGATCCAGAGATAAAACTTTTTGGAGTAAATATGCAGTGAATTCTCGGGGATCTTGATCTTTCTCTTCCCCTTCTGGAATACCCGCAATTCTTAGGTTCTGTCTTTTCTGGCGACCTTCCAATTCAGTACATTTCTCGGTTATTTTGCCCAGTAATTCAGTTAGACGTTGATTTTCAGTAATAAGCTTTGCTGTAGTCTGAGCGCTTGTTTCGGCTAGTTCTTCAAGGTCTTTTATAACAATCGTCTGCTGGTTCAGTGCCTGTTCCACAGGATTCAGCCTTTCTTCAAAGTCAGTTTTCACATTTTTGATTTTATCATTCATCTCCTTTGCCAGTCCAATCATTATTTCTGCAACTTCTTTCTTCGACTCATCTGATGTATTCTTAGTTGTGGTATTAATGTTGGTATTAATTTCAAGCTTTAAGTCCATCATTTCCGCCTTGATTTTTTTTATTTCTTCACCAATATTCATCAGCTTTATTTCTTCCCTTAAAGCAGTAATTTCACATGCAATAAAAGTTTTGAGTTCTTCACCTTCCGATTTTTTCGTCGTTTTTTTCGTCACATATTCTTGGGATAACGTCCTACCTGAGCCCGAGGCTTCAGTCGGGCCTTTTTCTCGTTCCACCGTTTTCTGCCTAGCAACAGCATGAGTTGTCAGTTTCTCCGGGAGGGGGCTGCGCTGCATAGACATGATAAGTCGCGCGCCTGATGACGTCACTCACGGCAGTCGATACAGAAGCAGCAGGCAGCAGGTAGGTTGTTTTTTCCCGGATTTGTCAGCGTTTTTTTCACGGAGCTGGCTGGCGTTACTCCTTAGCCCTCCATAGCGCCACCGGAAGGCCTCGGAAATTAGATTTAAATAAAGAATCATATCTTTGTGTTACATTCCAGGTCCTGACAGGATATTCCCTAGGACATTGAGGGAAGTTAGTGTAGAAATAGCAGGAGCTATGACAGAAATATTTCAAATGTCATTAGAAACGGGAATAGTGCCGGACGATTGGCGTACTGCGCATGTTGTTCCATTGTTTAAAAAGGGTTCAAAGAATAAACCAAGCAATTATAGACCTATTAGTTTGACGTCAGTGGTGGGCAAATTAATGTAAAGGATACTTAGAGATAATATATATAAGCATCTGGATAAACAGGGTCTGATCAGGAACAGTCAACATGGATTTGTGCCTGGAAGGTCATGTTTGACAAACCTACTTGAATTTTTTGAAGCGGTAACTAGGGAAATTGACGAGGGTAAAGCAGTGGATGTTGTCTTATGGATTTCAGTAAGGCCTTTGACAAGGTTCCCCATGGAAGGTTGGTTAAGAAGGTTCAATCTTTGGGTGTTAATGGCGGAGTAGCAAGATGGATTCAACAGTGGCTGAATGGGAGATGTCAGAGAGTAATGGTGGATGGCTGTTTGTCAGGTTGGAAGCCGGTGACCAGTGGGGTGCCTCAGGGATCTGTGTTGGGTCCACTGTTGTTTGTCATGTACATCAATGATCTGGATGATGGGGTGGAAAATTGGATAAGTAAGTATGCAGATGATAATAAGATAGGTGGTGTTGTGGATAATGAAGTAGATTTTCAAAGTCTACAGAGAGATTTGGGCCATTTGGAAAAGTGGGCTGAAAGATGGCAGATGGAGTTTAATGCTGTTAAGTGTGAAGTGCTACATCTTGGCAGGACAAATCAAAATAGGACGTACATGGTAAATGGTAGGAATGCTGTGGAACAGAGGGATCTAGGAATAACTGTGCATAGTTCCCTGAAGGTGGAATCACATGTAGATAGGGTGGTAAAGAAAGCCTTTGGTGTGCTGGCCTTTATAAATCAGAGCATTGTATATAGGAGTAGGGAAGTAATGTTAAAATTGTACAAGGCATTGGTAAGACCAATTCTGGAGTATGGTGTACCATTTTGGTCGCCTACTTATAGGAAGGATGTCAACAAAATAGAGAGAGTACAGAGGAGATTTACTAGAATGTTGCCAGGGTTCCAGCAACTATGTTACAGAGAAAGGTTGAACAAGCTAGGTCTTTATTCTTTGGAGCGCAGAAGGTTAAGGGGGGACTTGATTGAGGTCTTTAAAATGATGAAAGGGATAGACACAGTTGACGTGGATACGTTTTTCCCATTGAGGGTAGGGAAGATTCAAACAAGAGGGCATGACATGCGAATTAAGGGACAGAAGTTTTGGGGTAACGTGAGGGGGAACTTCTTTACTCAGAGGGTGGTGGCTGTGTGGAATGAGCTTCCAGCAGAAGTGGTGGAGGCAGGTTCGATTTTAACATTTAAGAGTAAAGTGGATAGGTATATGGACATGAAGGGAATGGAGGGGTATGGTCTGAGTGCAGGTAGATGGGACTAGGGGAAAACAAATGGTCGGCACGGACTGGAAGGGCCGAGAGGGCCTGTTTCCGTGCTGTAATTATTATATGGTTATAAATTCCAAGATATTTGATTTTTTCATTTGCTGTCTTAAAAGGAAATTGTTGTAGTATATGTGGGTTATTTCCCATTATTGGCATGTTCACTTTTATTCCAATTAATTCTATATCTTGAAAACAAGCCGAATTGAGTTATTCAGAATCAAAGACACAGGACGAGATGTTAAGAAGTCCCTTGTGCCAGTAGGTGGGGAGCATTTCACAACATTCATTGCTTGCTGAGAGTGGTCGACGCTCAACATCAGGGGGGGGGGCGGGGGGGGGGGGGGGGGGGGGTACGTATACGTATATCTTGGCCTGGGTAACCTTCAGGACAGTTGGGCACAGGACACATCATCAGTAGTGTACCCTTGCATCACTGGGTGTTTCGGCCTTTTAACACTATACACCCTCCACAAGGGCGGCCCGCTGCAGGATGATCAGCCCTCAGCGCGTGTCCCGTGTCAAATTGCCTCAAAGATTCACCATGACGTATTTGGGGCCCAGCATGGGTCTTTCCGCTTGAGCCAAATCCAACAGCTGCTTCTTTCAGCCGCGTCTGAGAGTGATCTTATGGTCTTCCGCAGAGCCTGACCTTGGATTCCAAGCTCCTTCAGCAGTCTGATGGTAGATGACGCAACAAATCCTCTGCATCCCACTTCAACTGGATAAACGTTGATGTTCCAGCCACGCTGCGTTGCCTCTGCTGCAAGCTCTGTGTAGCGCAGCTTCATACGCCCATAGGCCTCCACAACAGAGTTCTCCCATGGAACTGTGAGTTCTATGATGTTGCCTTAGTTGTTGCACCTGCTCTTTGTCCTTGAGACTTGCGTTGTACCATCTGCCCAGGCTTTTTACTGGCACCCCCTTAACTATGGAGATGCTTCGAGACTTACTTGGTTTGATTTTCATTCGGGCCACTTGATGTTCTCCTGCAGCTGTCCAAGTAGCCGCTTGGTGCATGCTGCAGTAGTGGTTATTGTTGTCATATCGTCCATGTATGCCCTGATGGGTGGCAGATGGAGCCCAGCACTGGTTCGTTCACCGCCCACCACCCATTTTGAGGCCCTGATGATGACTTCCATGGCCATTGTAAAGGCCAAGGGAGAGACTGTGCAGCCTGCCATGATGCCTACTTCCAAGCGCTGCCATGTTGTACTGAATTCAGCTGTTGTGAAGCACAGCTGCAGGTCTTGGAAATAGTTCTTGACCAGTGTGGTGATGAGCTCTGGTACATGGAAAAAGGCAAAAGATTCCCAAAGGAGTTCATGTGGAACTGAACCAAATGCATTGGCCAGATCGAGGAAGATCACATGTAGGTCTCTCTTGTCCTTCTTAGCTGCTTGGATCTGGTGGCAGATCATGCTTGTATGCTCCAAGCAGCCCGAAAAACCTGGAATTCCTGCTTTCTGTACAGATGTATCAATGTACTTGTTTGTTACCAGATAGGTGGATAGCCTTTGTGATACAATGCTGAAAAAGATTTTCCCTCGACGTTGAGGAGACATATTGGCCGGAATTGGCTGATGTCTGATGCATCCTTTTCTTTAGGTATTAGTACGCCGCCGGCCCTTCGCCACACCTTAGGTATTGTTTGCTTCTTCCACACCACCCTCATGAGCTTCCATAGAAAGCGTAACACATCCGGTGCATTCTTGTAGAGCTTGTATGGTACTCCGTTTGGCCCCGGAGCTGATGCTGCTCTTGCTCGCCGGACAGTGTTCTCTACCTCTTTCCATTTCGGAGGGCTGGTGTCCAGGTTGAATTCAGGTGGTTGAATAGGCGGGATGTCATGTGGGATGACTAACTGCTCATGCCTTTTCGTGTCTTGTTGGGCCTTTTCCAGGTGTTCCTCCAATTCTTGTTTTGATGTTTTCAAAGTTCCACTTTTTTCCTTTGCAAAGAGGTCTTTGATGAACTTGAAAGGATCTTTGTAGAACCGTGTTCTTGTATGTTCTTTATTCTTGCGAAGTTTCCTCATATTCTCTGCTTTTCGCAAGGTTGCCAATCGGCTCTTGATGTCCTCTTGGAGTAGCATGAGACCTTCTCTCTCTGCGTCAGTTGCTTTTTTCCATTGCTTTTTCAACTGTCTCCTCTCTCTGATTAGCCTCTCGATCTCCTGCTGCCTCCTGGACTTGATTGGTGTTGGTAACTTCTTTCCACCTCTCCCTTTACTCACCCCAAACCGTTCTTCTCCATAGCTGTAGATTATGTTGCCCATCCTTTCAAGCTTTTCCACTGCTGTGCCCACTTGTTGCTCCAAGATATGTATAAGGTCACTGTTGACCATCTCCCACTCTTTCTTTTCAACAGCTTTGGGCCACTTCAGGTTGTTTGTGCCCTTTGATCTTTCCCTCCAATGGAGGTCTTTGTAGTTGTTGCGTGGGCTCCTCCACTGGCATTTCTGTGCTTGTATCACCCTCTTCAGTGACATGGGTGCTGATGCTCTGCGAACTTTGGTTTGCGTCCCGTTGCTGTGCTTCATTCGACTGATTTGACTGGTTGCTTCGTAAGAAGTACTGGTCAATGCGAGGCCCATGTCTCTGCTCTCTCAAGCACTTTTTCCTCCCTTGGTGGATCTTCAAGCCCATCATTGATGTTCTTTTCTCCCAACCACAGATGCACACCTGAAGTTTGTGTCCCGCAGCTGTTGTGGATGTCTCATGTGCCATGCTCTCCTTGTCCGTGGTCGTTTCCGTTCCTGGGTCTGTAACCGTGTTATCAATCGGTGAGCCATCTTGCGCCCCCGCTCTCGCAGGCTCTAGGGGTATTTCCTTTAATTTACTTTTTGTAGCATTTAGCGGGTGTCTCCAACTAGCTGAAACAGTGTTGGGGACTGCTGTCATGGGGAGCTAGCCCATGACGGGCCCATTGGGGTCTGTTCCCTCCTGTCAGCTGTCTCTCCAAGCTGTCACATGGACTTTCCCATGTTGCCAGCTGTCCTTTCACAGCAGTCACTGGATAAGTCCAGATTTTCAGAATCAAATACACAGGACTAGATTACCTGAAGAAGGGTCTCGGCCCGAAACGTCGCCTATCTCCTTCGCTCCTTAGATGCTGCTGCACCCGCTGAGTTTCTCCAGCTTTTTGTGTACACTAGATGTTAAGAAGTCCCTTGTGCCAGTAGGTGGGGAGCATTTCACGACATTCATTGATTGCTGAGAGTGGTCGACGCTCAACATCAGGGGGGGGGGGCGGGGTGGGGGGGTACGTATACGTATATCTTGGCCTGGGTAACCTTCAGGACAGTTGGGCACAGGACACATCATCAGTAGTGTACCCTTGCATCACTGGGTGTTTCGGCCTTTTAACACTATACACCCTCCACAAGGGCGGCCCGCTGCAGGATGATCAGCCCTCAGCACGTGTCCCGTGTCAAACTGCCTCAAAGATTCACCATGACGTATTTGGGGCCCAGCATGTGTCTTTCCGCTTGAGCCAAATCCAACAGCTGCTTCTTTAAGCCGCGTCTGAGAGTGATCTTATGGTCTTCCGCAGAGCCTGACCGTGGATTCCAAGCTCCTTCAGCAGTCTGATGGTAGATGATGCAACAAATCCTCTGCATCCCACTTCAACTGGATAAACGTTGATGTTCCAGCCACGCTGCGTTGCCTCTGCTGCAAGCTCTGTGTAGTGCAGCTTCTTACGCTCATAGGCCTCCACAACAGAGTTCTCCCATGGAACTGTGAGCTCTATGATGTAAGCAGTCTTCTGTGAAGGGGACCAAAACACCAAGTCTGGCCTGAGGTTGGTTGAAGCAATTTCAGGTGGAGAGATTAGTTGTCGGCCGATGTCCGCCAGCATCCTCCAGTCACGGGCCCTGCATAGGTTTCCTTCTTCTGATCTAGTGGAAGGATGTTTAGGTGTTTTCTGTCCTTCTCGGACAAAGGTTGTCACCCTTAAGTGGGAGGGGTTGCTTGCTCTCGGAGGCAAGGAGTTGGTCGCACACAGCCTGTTCTCAAGGGCTGTTGCCAGGCTTTTTAATACCTGATTATGCCGCCACGTGTATCTCCCTTGCGTGAGGCTGGTCTTGCAGCCTACCATGATGTGTTTTGAGGGTCGCTGGAGTTGGGCAGAGGGCACAGGTTGGATCCTCGCCGTACCACTGATTGAGGTTCTTTGGTGATGGAAGGACGTCGTATGTCGCTCTGATGATGAAGCTGATCTTGCTTGATTCCATTTCCCATAGTTCTTTCCAGCTGATCTTCCTCCGCTCCACACCTTCCCACTGCATCCATTGCCCCTGTTTGGCAAGAGAGACCGCCTTTTCACTTCTTGCGGCCTCCGCCTGTCGCCGCACCTCCTCAACCACCAGTGTCCTCCGCTCTGATGTTGTGGCCTTTCGCCAAGTTGGTTTACTTGTCGTAAGGCCAAAGCCTCCTCTTCCCTGCTGCACTTGCCCCACGACATCTTTGTGCCTCAGGGCTGATGAAGCTTGCTGTACTGCATCAGATGGTGTCCACTTCCGGCTCGTTACTAGGGGCGGCGCAACAGCACTGATGGTCTTGTCTCTAGAGTCCCTCAGTGTCATCTGGAGTCTTACTTTGGAACACTTGTATTCCTCTGTTAGACTAGTGAGAGGTAGTTCCAGGACCCCTTTGCCATAGAGGCCGATGTTAGTTAGACATCGTGGGACACCGAGCCATTTCTTCGCATATGAAGTTATGGTTCGCTCCATCTTCTCCACAGTTGTTATTGGAGCTTCATAAACGGTCAATGGCCACATTGTCCGAGGAAGGAGTCCAAACTGTAGGCACCAGAGCTTCAGTTTCCCAGGCAGTAGGGTCTGATTGATGATCTCCAGGCCGTTGACAATTTCTTGCCTTAGTTGTTGCACCTGCTCTTTGTCCTTGAGACTTGTGTTGTACCATCTGCCCAGGCTTTTTACTGGCTGCTCAGACACTGTTGGTATTAGGTCGTCACCGATGCAGAACCTTGTGTCTCTAAGCACCCCCTTAACTATGGAGATGCTTCGAGACTTACTTGGTTTGATTTTCATTCGGGCCCAATTGATGTTCTCCTGCAGCTTTCCAAGTAGCCGCTTGGTGCATGCTGCAGTAGTGGTTATTGTTGTCATATCGTCCATGTATGCCCTGATGGGTGGCAGACGGAGCCCAGCACTGGTTCGTTCACCGCCCACCATCCATTTTGAGGCCCTGATGATGACTTCCATGGCCATTGTAAAGGCCAAGGGTGAGACTGTGCAGCCTACCATGATGCCTACTTCCAAGCGCTGCCATGTTGTACTGAATTCAGCTGTTGTGAAGCACAGCTGCAGGTCTTGGAAATAGTTCTTGACCAGTGTGGTGATGAGCTCTGGTACATGGAAAAAGGCGTTCCATTACATTAAATCTAATAAGTTAGGGATGCTAGTTTCAGGCTTTGTAATATAAAGCAATACATCATCTGTGTATAAAGAGATTTTATTTTCAGTTTCTTTGGTTTCATACCCGTATATTTCAGGATGTAAACTCATGGATTGTGCTAATGGTTCAATTGCCAGTGCGAACAGTAGTGGGGATAGAGGACAACCTTGTCTACAGCCTCTGGATAAATTAAATTTAGTTGATAACATTTGATTTGTTAATATTCTAGATGTTGGATTAGTATATAGTAGTTTAACCCATGTTATATATCTCCCAACTGAAAAGTTTCAATAACCGAAAATAAATAAGACCATTCAACCTGATCAAAAGCTTTCTCTGCATCTAATGAAATAATTGCTAGATATTTATTAATATTTCTTTTTGTGTGTATAATATTGAATAATCGTCTCGGGTTATATGAGGAGTATCATTTTGGTATAAATCCTGTTTGATCTGAATGAATTACTTTATTAATCACTGTATTTAGTCTTTGTGCTAGTATTTTGGTTAATATTATTTGATCAGTATTTAAAAGAGCTATGGCTCTATACGACCCTGGATCATCCAGATCTCCAGCAGTTCTAATAATCCATCCAGCAGTCCTAATAATCCCTCCAGCAGTTCAAATAATCACTCCAGCAATTCTAATAATCCCTCCAGCAGTTCTAATAATCCATCCGTCAGTTCTAATAATACCTCCAGTAATTCTAATAATCCATCCAGTAGTTCTAATAATCCCTCCAACAGTTCTAATAATCCCACCAGCAGTTCTAATAATCCATGAAGCAGTTCTATAATCAGTCCAGCAATTCTAATAATCCCTCCAGCGGTTCTTATAATCCGCCCATCAGATCAAATAATCCACCCAGCAGTTCTAATAATCCAACCAGCAGTCATAATAACCCATTCAGCCATTCTAATACTCCATCCAGCAGTCCTAATACTCCATCCAACAGTCCTAATAATCCATCAAGCAGTCCCATCAGCAGTCCTAATACTCCATCCAGCAGTCCTAATACTCCATCCAACAGTCCTAATAATGCATCAAGCAGTCCTAATACTCCATCCAGCAGTCCTAATACTCCATCCAGCAGTCCTAATACTCCATCCAGCAGTCCTAATACTCATCCAGCAGTCCTAATACTCCATCCAACAGTCCTAATAATGCATCCAGCAGTCCTAATACTCCATCCAGCAGTCCTAATAATCCATCCAGCAGTCCTAATACTCCATCCAGCAGTCCTAATACTCCATCCAGCAGTCCTAATACTCCATCCAGCAGTCCTAATACTCCATCCAACAGTCCTAATAATGCATCAAGCAGTCCTAATAATCCATCCAGCAGTCCTAATACTCCATCCAACAGTCCTAATAATGCATCAAGCAGTCCTAATACTCCATCCAGCAGTCCTAATAATCCATCCAACAGTCCTAATAATCCATCCAGCAGTCCCAATACTCCATCCAACAGTCCTAATAATGCATCAAGCAGTCCTAATAATGCATCAAGCAGTCCTAATAATCCATCCAGCAGTCCCAATACTCCATCCAACAGTCCTAATAATGCATCAAGCAGTCCTAATAATCCATCCAGCAGTCCTAATACTCCATCCAACAGTCCTAATACTCCATCCAGCAGTCCTAATACTCCATCCAGCAGTCCTAATACTCCATCCAGCAGTCCTAATACTCCACCCAACAGTTCAAATAATCCCTCCAGCAGTTCAAATAATCCATCCAGCAGTTCTAATAATCCATCCAGCAGCTCTAATAATCCATACAGCAGTTTTACTAAATTGTATTGTATTGTATTGTATATCTTTATTATCATTTTTCCTGAGTACTTACATACCCAGAGGAAACAAAAAAACGTTGCTCAACCAGTGTCCATTCAGTGTGCGGTAAAAAATAAATAGAAATAAAATTAAAAGTACATATATCACGAGTTCCGATCGGTAGTGGCACGACAATGGCTCTGCTTCAGTGTGTCCAGGTTGGTGTTTGGTGCACGATACTTTGGCAGGGGGCAAAGTCCGTTTATCAGTCTTATAGCCTGCGGGAAGAAGCTGAGGAGCATCCTGCTGGTTTTGCAGCTGATGCTCCTGTACCTCTTCCCAGATGGCAGGATGGAGAATATGTGATGCGATGGGTGGTAGGGGTCTTTGCTGATGGAGATGGCTCTGCTGATACATCTCTTCCTGTATATGTCCAGCAGGAAAGGAGCACCAATAATCCTGCTGGCGGTCTTCACAATCCTGTCCAGTTGGTGCCATTCGTACGCCTTGCAGCTCCCGAACCAGGAAGCGATGCCGTAGGTTAATGTGCTCTCGATTGTCCCCCTATAAAAAGTTCGTAGGTGTGCAGTGGGGAGACCTGCTTTCCGTAGTCTACGGAGAGGGTGCCAGCATCAACCCCCAATAACTCCAACTCCTCCACCAGCTGCTGCGGAATGATTGTGTTAAAAGCAGAGCTGATCTATGAAGAGGATCCTGGCATGAGTATTTTTCCGATCAAGGTGTGGCAGTACGATGTTCAGTGTTGTTGAGACTGCGTCCTCTGTGGATCGGTTGGCTCTGTAGGTGAACTGCAGTGGGTCTAGGTCGGCAGGTAGGCTATTTTTGATATGCTGCATAACCAGTCGCTCAAAACACTTCATTACTATGGGTGTTAGAGCCACTGGTCGAAAGTCATTATGGCAGGCTGGGTTTGGTTTGTTCGGGACAGGAACGGTGATGGGACTCTTAAGACAGTTGGGCACTACTGCCTGGCTGAGCGAGGTGTTAAAAATGTCTGTGAAGACATCTTTCAGTTGCTCCGCGCAGTCTCTTAGAACGCATCCAGGAATGTTGTCCGGCCCTGTGGCTTTGCGTGGGTTGATGCTGGCAAAGGCATTTTTAACTCCGGCTTCAGCCAGCCTGAGCGACTGGTCACTGGGAGATGGCAGTAGTGCATGTGGCTGGGTTGCTGTTTTTAACTTCAAACTGTGCGTAGAACTCGTTCAGTTCATCTGGTAGAGAGGGGTCGTTTTGGCATATCCGCAGTGGGGGGGGCTTGTAGTCAGTGATGGTATGAAATCCCTGCCACAAGCGACGTGTGTCTTTGTCATTTGTGAAGTGACTATTAAGTTTTTGTCCATACAGCCTCTTTGCTTCCCTGATCCCCCTGGATAGGTTACTCCTTGCCAGTTTGTATGCTGCATTGTCTCCAGATTTAAATGCGGCATTCCGGATTCTCAGTAGGGAACACACTTCCCCAGTTAGCCAGGGTTTCTGATTGGCACGCCTCCTGACGGTTTTTACCACCTCGATGCATTTATTGATGTATCCGATGACGGATTCTGTGTATTCTTGGAGGTTGATGCCACTGTTATCTGTTGCTGCCTCTCTGAAGATGGCCCACTGTATGGTTTCGAAACTGTCCTGTAGTGCCTCGGTAGCTCCCTGTGGCCATGTTCTGGCTTCTTTGACCGTTGGCCTGTCCTGTTTCACCCTGGGTCTGTATGCAGGTGTGAGCATAACCGCTAGGTGGTCAGAGTTGCCGATATGGGGGAGAGGGGCTGCTTTATATGCATCTTTAATGTTGGTCTACACCAGATATAGTTTGTTCTTTCCCCTGGTTGCAATGTTTACGTGCTGGTAGAATTTAGGCCGGACAGAAGTAAGACTTGCCTGGTTGAAATCCCCAGCTGCCATGAAGAAAGCATCTGGATGTTCCCTCTGCTGCTCACTGATGTTGTTGTAGAGCTGTGTCATAGCATCCTTCACGTCCGCGCTCGGTGGTACATAGACGGCCGTTATGAAGACTGCCGTTAGCTCCCTGGGTAAGTAGAACGGTCGGCATTTCACAGTCATTAGCTCCACATGGGGTGAGCAGTAAGTGGAAAACACCACAGCATCCCGGCACCATGATCTGTTCATATACACAGCCAGTCCCCCTCCTCTTGCCTTACCAGCTAACAAAGCTACTCTATCAGCTCTGTATAGCATAAGTCCCTCCAACTGGATCTTGATGTTCTGATTCAGCCAGGTCTCCGTTAGGACGCAGACACAGCAGTTCTTCACGCTTCGTTGGGAGGCTCTCCACGCTCTGATGTAGTCCATCTTGTTGTCGAGGGAGCGGACATTTGCCAACATGACTGTAGGCACTGCCGGTTCGCGTTTAGCCTAGCGTAGGCTCCTCCGCGTTTCCCCCGCTTCTGCCTCCTGCTACACCGCTTGCGATGTTTGCCCATCAGCGTTGTTCCAGGTGCGGGCGCAGCCGCGGTTCTCCATGGGCCTGCACACCTCCTGTGGGGCCCCATCCTCCATGGGCCTGCGCACCAAATCATCCAACAGTCCTAATAATCCATCCAGCAGTTCTAATAATCCCTCCAGCAGTTCTAATAATCCCTCCAGCAGTTCTAATAATCCCTCCAGCAGTTCTAATAATCCCTCCAGCAGTTCTAATAATCCCTCCAGCAGTTCTAATAATCCCTCCAGCAGTTCTAATAATCCATCCAGTAGTTCTAATAATCCCTCCAGCAGTTCTAATAATCCCTCCAGCAGTTCTAATAATCCCTCCAGCAGTTCTAATAATCCATGCAGCAGTTCCAATAATCCCTCCAGCAGTTCTAATAATCACTACAGCAGTTATAATAATCTATCCAGTAGGTCTAATAATCCCTCCAGTAGTTCCAATTAATACCTCCAGCAGTTCTAATAATCCATCAAGCAGTTCTATAATCACTCCAGCAGTTCTTATAATCCCGCCAGCAGTTCTAATAATCCATCCATCAGTTCTAATAATCACTCCAGCAGTTCTAAAAATCCCTCCAGCAGTTCTAAAAATCTGTCCAGCAGTTTTAATAATCTATCCAGCAGCTCTAATAATCCATCCAGTAGTTGTAATAATCCCTCTAGTAGTTCAAATAATCCCATTTTTTTAAACAAATTGATTTATTAGAAATACATAATAAATATTCAAAGTCAAAGTCAAAAGAGTTTATTGTCATGTGTCCCTGACAGGACAATGAAATTCTTTCTTTGCATAGCACAACAGAACATAGTAGGCATTGACTACAATTATATACTTTAATACACACATTAATTAATAAATTAATAAAGTGCAAATAACAGATGGAGGTGTATTAATGTTCAGAGTTTTGTCCGAGCCAGGTTTAATAGCCTGATGGCTGTGGGGAAGTAGCTATTCCTGAACCAGGTCGTTGCAGTTCTCAGGCTCCTGTACCTTCTACCCGAAGGTAGCAGGGAGATGAGTGTGTGGCCAGGGTAGTGTGGGTCCTTGATGATGCTGCCAGCCTTTTTGAGGCAGCGACTGTGGTAGATCCCCTTGATGGAAGGAAGATCAGAGCGGATGATGGACTGGGCAGTGTTTACTACTTTTTGTAGTCTTTTCCTCTCCAGGGCACTCAAGTTGCCGAACCAAGCCACGATGCAACCAGTCAGCAAGCTCTCTACTGTGCACCTGTAGAAGTTAGAGAGAGTCCTCCTTGACAGACCGACTCTCCGTAATCTTCTCAGGTATTAGAGGCGCTGATGTGCTTTCTTAATAATTGCATCTGTGTTCTCGGACCAGGAAAGATCTTCACAGATGTGCACGCCCAGGAATTTGAAGTTCTTGACCCTTTCAACCATCGACCCGTTGATATAAACAGGACTGTGGGTCCCCATCCTACTCCTTCCAAAGTCCACAATCAGTTCCTTGGTTTTGCTGGTGTTGGGGGCCAGGTTATTGTGCTGGCACCATATGGACAGTCGCTCGATCTCTCTTCTGTACTCCGACTCATCCCCATCAGTGATACGTCCCACAACAGCGGTGTCGTCAGCGAACTTGATGATAGAGTTCGCACTGTGACCGGCTACGCAGTCATGAGTATAGAGTGAGTACAGCAGGGGGCTGAGCACGCAGCCTTGAGGTGCTTCCGTGCTGATTGTTATCGAATCTGACACATTTCCACCAATACGAACAGACTGTGGTCTGTGAATGAGGAAGTCGAGGATCCAATTGCAGAGGGATGCGCAGAGCGCCATGATCAACCTCTCGAAGCACTTCATCACCACAGGCGTTAGTGCCACAGGTCGATAGTCATTGAGGCACATCACCTTGCATCTTCTTGGGCACCGGTATTATTGATGCCCTTTTGAGGCAGGTGGGAACCTCAGACCTCAGAAGTGACAGGTTGAAAATGTCCATAAAAACTCCAGCCAGTTAGTCCGCACAGGTTTTTAAAACACAACCAGGTATGCCATCAGGTCCAGACGCTTTTCGAGGGTTCACCCCTCTGAAGGATTTCCTGACGTTGGCCTCTGTGACTGAGACTGAAAAACCATCACAGCGAATGGGGGCTCGGGAAGGCACATTGGTGTTCTCCCTATCAAAGCGCGCGTAAAATGCATTGAGCTCCTCAAGGAGTGATGTATCGCTGACATGCGAGCTGCCTCCTGGTTTCGCCTTGTAGGAGGTGATTGCATTCAGTCCCTGCCACAGCTGCCGAACATCTGTCTCATCCTCCAGTTTGGAGCAGGTACCTTTTGGCCTTTTTGATGGCTTTACCAAGGTCGTATCTGGACTTCGTGTAGACCACTGTATCATCAGACATGAATACCCGGTGTCTGGTCTTCAGAAGAGTGCAGAACTCAGAGTTCATCCAAGGTTTCTGATTAGGAAACACTCGGAAGGTTTTTGTAGGGATGCAGTCCTCCACACATTTCTTAATGAAGTCTGTAACGACTGTGGCGTAGTCATTCAAGTCTGTTGCCGAGTCCTTGAACATTGCCCAGTCTACAGACTCCAAACAGTCCTGTAGTTGTTCCTCTGCCCCCCGACCAGCTCTGTACTGTCCTCACCTCTGGGGGTGCGCTCTTTAATTGCTGCCTGTAGGCAGGAAGAAGCAGCATCGCGGTATGGTCGGATTCACCGAAGTGAGGGCGAGGGATAGAGCGGTAAGCATTCTTGATGGTGGTGTAGCAGTGGTCAAGGGTGTTTGGTCCTCTGGTGCAGCAGGAGACATGTTGGTGGAAGTTAGGGAGCGATTTCTTGAGGTTTGCCTTATTGAAGTCCCCAGCAATGGTGGTAAAGCCTCGGGGTAAGACGTCTGGTGTTTGTTGACCATGGCGTGCAGCTCCTCCAGTGCCAGACGGACGTCTGCCTGGGGTGGGATGTAGACCGCGGTCAGGATGATGGAGGTGAATTCCCTCGGAAAGTAGAAGGGATGGCACTTCACCGCCAGATGTTCGAGATGTGGAGAGCAGGAGTTGGACAGGACTGCCACGTCTGAGCACCACACAGAGTTGACCATGAGGCAGATGCCCCCTCCTCTCCCTTTCCCCGATGCCAGTGTACGATCCATGCGGTGGATGGAGAACCCTTCAGGCTGGACTGCTGAGTCTGGGGAGCTCGGGGTGAGCTATGTCTCTGTGAAACAGAACACAGAGCATTCCCTCAGCTCCCTTTGATAAAGCAGCATTGCCCTTAAGTAGTCTGCTTTATTTTCAAGGGACTGTACATTGGCCAGTAGTATAGTAGGGAGAGGGGGTCGAAGTCCCCTGCGCTTCAGTCTGACCTGAAGTCCTGCCCGCCGGCCACATTTCCGGACACAATGGAGGCTTTCCCTTTGTTTCCAGGTACTGTGTTTACTGTACCTGCTGTTTCTGCGGACCTGCGCTGGAACGGGGATTCCCTCACAGACGGCACTTTTAGAGGTGTATTATAGACCGCCAAATGGGGAGCGAGAATTGGAAGAGCAAATATGTAAGGAGATAGCAGATATTAGTAGTAAGCACAAGGTAGTGATTGTGGGAGATTTCAATTTTCCAAAAATAGACTGGGAAACACATTCTGTAAATGGGCTGGATGGTTTGGAGTTTGTAAAATGTGTGCAGGATAGTTTTTTTGCAGCAGTACATAGAGGTATCGACCAGAGAAGGGGCAGTGCTGGACCTCCTGTTAGGAAATGAGGCAGGTCAGGTGACAGAGGTATGCGTTGGTGAGCACTTCGGGACCAGTGATCACAATACCATTAGTTTCAATATAATTATGGAGAGAGTCAGAACTGGACCTAGGGTGGAGATTTTTGATTGGAGAAAGGCTAACTTTGAGGGAATGCGTAAGGATTTTAAAGGAGTGAATTGGGACACTTTGTTTCATGGGAAGGATGTAGAAGAGAAATGGAGGACATTTAAAGGGGAAATTGTAAGAGTACAGAATCTTTATGTCCCTGTTAGGTTGAAAGGAAAGAGTAAAAATTGGAAAGAGCCATGGTTTTTAAGGGAAATTGGACACTTGTTTCGAAAAAAGAGAGATATCTACAATAATTATAGGAGGCATGGAGTAAATGAGGTGCTAGAGGAGTATAAAGAATGTAAAAAGAATCTTAAGAAAGAAATTAGGAAGGCTAAAAGAAGATATGAGGTTGCTTTGGCAAGAAAGGTGAAAGTAAACCCAAAGGGTTTTCTACAGCTATATTAATAGCAAAAGGATAACGAGGGATAAAATTGGACCATTAGAGAACCAGAATGGACAGCTATCTGCAGAGCCAAAAGAGAGGGGGAAGATATTGAACAATTTCTTTTCTTCGGTATTCACCAAGGAGAAGGATATTGAACTCTGTGAGTTAAGGGGAAAAAGTAGAGTAGCTATGGAAACTATGAAATTCAAAGAGGAGGAAGTACTGACACTTTTGAAAAATATAAAAGTGGATAAGTCTCCAGGTCCTGACAGGATATTCCCTAGGACATTGAGGGAAGTTAGTGTAGAAATAGCAGGAGCTATGACAGAAATATTTTAAATGTCATTAGAAACGGGAATAGTGCCGGAGGATTGGCGTACTGCGCATGTTGTTCCATTGTTTAAAAAGGGTTCAAAGAATAAACACAGCAATTATAGACCTATTAGTTTGACGTCAGTGGTGGGCAAATTAATGGAAAGGATACTTAGAGATAATATATATAAACATCTGGATAAACAGGGTCTGATCAGGAACAGTCAACATGGATTTGTGCCTGGAAGGTCATGTTTGACAAACCTTCTTGAATTTTTTGAAGCGGTAACTAGGGAAATTGATGAGGGTAAAGCAGTGGATGTTGTCTATATGGATTTCAGTAAGGCCTTTGACAAGGTTCCCCATGGAAGGTTGGTTAAGAAGGTTCAATCTTTGGGTGTTAATGGCGGAATAGCAAGATGGATTCAACAGTGGCTGAATGGGAGATGTCAGAGAGTAATGGTGGATGGCTGTTTGTCAGGTTGGAAGCCAGTGACCAGTGGGATGCCTCAGGGATCTGTGTTGGTCCACTGTTGTTTGTCATGTACATCAATGATCTGGATGACGGGGTGGAAAATTGGATAAGTAAGTATGCAGATGATACTAAGATAGGTGGTGTTGTGGATAATGAAGAAGATTTTCAAAGTCTACAGAGAGATTTGGGCCATTTGGAAGAGTGGGCTGAAAGATGGCAGATGGAGTTTAATGCTGTTAAGTGTGAAGTGCTACATCTTGGCAGGACAAATCAAAATAGTAAGATTAAACGAGAACTTACCAGTTCGAAGTTTGATCGTTATTTTATGAGGAGTAACGATGAGGGATTACGTGAAGAAGCCCGCCTGGCGCTGGAACGGCATACTTCAAAGCAGAGGCATGAAAAACACAGAACACAATAGCCGGAGTAAGATAGTAAGGCTCATCATAGATTTAGAACTACCAGATGATCATTTATTTTATGAGGGTGGGGAGCGGAGGGCACGTAATCCCTCATCGTTACTCCTCATAAAATAACGATCAAACTTCGAACTGGTAAGTTCTCATTTAATCTTACTATTTTACTTCGGAGTCACGTGAGTGACTACGTGAAGAGTTTGAAGCTTTCTGTGTTTTTCGTGTCGTAGAATTTATTCCATACGACAGTACGGCACATTTAACACAATAACGAGCGAATAACACATTCTCCCCAAACATTGCCTCAAGTTATGTGATAAATTATTTCACATTATAAAAAATGAAAATAATGCCCTTTCCATTGAAAGGCAAGTTTATCATGAATACCAATTGATATATGCTGATAAGTGTGAAGTGCTACATCTTGGCAGGACAAATCAAAATAGGACGTACATGGTAAATGGTAGGGAATTGAGGAATGCTGTGGAACAGAGGGATCTAGGAATAACTGTGCATAGTTCCCTGAAGGTGGAATCGCATGTAGATAGGGTGGTAAAGAAAGCCTTTGGTGTGCTGGCCTTTATAAATCAGAGCATTGAATATAGGAGTAGGGAAGTAATGTTAAAATTGTACAAGGCATTGGTAAGACCAATTCTGGAGTATGGTGTACAATTTTGGTCGCCTAGTTATAGGAAGGATGTCAACAAAATAGAGAGAGTACAGAGGAGATTTACTAGAATGTTGCCAGGGTTCCAGCAACTATGTTACAGAGAAAGGTTGAACAAGTTAGGTCTTTATTCTTTGGAGCGCAGAAGGTTAAGGGGGGACTTGATTGAGGTCTTTAAAATGATGAAAGGGATAGACAGAGTTGACGTGGATAAGCTTTTCCCATTGAGGGTAGGGAAGATTCAAACAAGAGGGCATGACATGAGAATTAAGGGACAGAAGTTTAGGGGTAACGTGAGGGGGAACTTCTTTACTCAGAGGGTGGTGGCTGTGTGGAATGAGCTTCCAGCAGAGGTGGTGGAGGCAGGATCGATTTTAACATTTAGAAGTAAAGTGGATAGGTATATGGATGTGAAGGGAATGGAGGGGTATGGTCTGAGTGCAGGTAGATGGGACTAGGGGAAAACAAATGGTCAGCATGGAATGGAAGGGCCGAGAGGGCCTGTCTCCGTGCTGTAATTGTTATATGGTTATATGGTTATATATATTTTTATGGCATGACAAAGCAACAATTATAGAGAACCGAACATTGCGTGTCTAAATCTGACACCATGACTGGTTCCTTTTTACTTTAACAGTAATCTACAGCCTCCTGCGGCCTTGCATCTTTGCTCGAGTGGCTCATCCCGTGCCATTCCTGTGAATGTAT